>JAQZBX010076815.1:0-14375 GCA_029593785.1 Cabassous unicinctus | reverse complement strand
TGTATTTAGAAAAGTAAAAAAAAAAAAAAATACTTAAAGAAATCCAAAATGACCTAAATAAATGGAAGGACATTCCATGTTCATGAATTGCAAGTTTAAATATTGCTAATTGAACACGATCCTAATAAAAATTCAAACAGCCTTTTTTACAGAAATGAAAATGCCAATTATCAAAAGTTTTTGGAATGATAAGTGGTGCTGAATAACTAAAAAAAAAATTTTTTAAAAAAAGAATGATGTTGTAAGACCCTCAATTCTTTACTTTGAAGCATATTATTCAGGTACAGTGGTAAAAGATCATGATACTGGCATAAGATAGACATATTGACCAATGGAACTGAATTGATAATTCAGAAATATACCCTCACATCTATGGTCAAGTGATTTTTGACAAGGCTATCAAACCCACCTAACTGGGGTCAGAAGAGTCAATTCTGAGAAACTCTATATAGAAATTTAAAAGAAAGAAAGAAGATACCTATCTTATACACAAATTAACTCAAATTCATCAAGGATCTAAATATAAAAGGTAGAACCATAAATCTCCTTGAAGAATATGTAGGGAAACATCTTCAAGTTCTTGTGTTAGGTGGTAGTTAATTGAACCTTACACTCAAAATAGGAACAATTAAAGAAATAATAGCTAAATGGAACCTCTTCAAAACTAAATACATTATTGTTTCAAATGACTTCGTTAAGAAGGTGAAAAGGCAGCCTAATCATTGGTAGAAAATTTTCAGAAACCACCTATCATTTAAGGATATGATTTCCATGTTATATAAAGAGGTCATACAACTCAAGTATAAAAAGGCAAGCAACTCAATTTTTTAAAAATGTGCAAAAGAATTGAATAGACATTTTTCCAAAGAAGAAATAAAAATGTCCAAAAAGCACATCAAAAGATGTTCAACATCATTAGCTACTAGGGAAATGCCTATCGTGCATACAGTGAGATATCATTTCACATTTTACAGAAATGCCATTATTAAAAATGCAGAAAACTACAAATGCTAGAGAGTATATGGAAAAAAATGGGAACACCCCTTTACTGTTGTTAAGGAAGAATATGGTGCAGCCTCTGTGGAGGTCAGTTTGGCAGTTCCTCAGGAAGCTAAATATAAAATTGGCATATGAGCCAACAATCCTGCTATTAAGAATAAATTTGAGAAAGACTGATAACAAGGATGCCAACAGACATTTGTAAAACATTGTTCATAGTGGCATTATTCACTACTGGTAACAGATGGATACAACCCAAGTGTCCATCAACCAATGAATGGATAAACAAAATGTGGTATATAGATGTGATGGGATACTATTCAGTTAAAGAAGAAATCAACTTGGGATGTATTTGACAACATATGCATTATGTTGAGTGAATTAAACCAGACACTATGGCCTCAATAATATGAACTAAATAAGATGAGTAAACTCAAGGATTTAAACAATATAATATAGGTTACTAAGAGATAGAATATGGGTTGAGAAAGTGGATCAGATGCTGAATGTATGTAGAATGTTTATTAAGGGGAATTGTAAATGCAGGAGAATGGATAGAATAGATGGTAACACATTATAGTGAGTAATTAACACTACTGATTTATAACTGTGATTGTTCCTGAAAGGGGTAGTCTAGGAAAGCTGATGTCAATTGAAAGAAACCTAGAGGATAATCTAGGTACTGTATAACAGAGTGATTTTCATGGTGGATGATGATTGTGGTCAATGGCACAAAAATAAGAAGGTCTCTCTATTACAGTATATTAATAATAATGGAGATACTTGGGAAGATACAACTAATATAACATATAGAATGTAGTTAACAGTAATATGGTAATACTGAAATTTTTCTTTTTGGAATAACAAAAATGTTCTAAAATATACTGAGATGATGACAGCACCACTCTGTGATGAAACTGAGAGCCACTGAGTGCATCCTTTTATGGCTTGTTAAGGTAGGGGACCATATAACACAGTGAACCCCGTGATGAATGATGGACTATGGTTAAGACTACAAATATGAGAATATTCTTTCCTGACTATAACAAGTATATAATACTAATGCATGGTTTTAATAATAGGATGGTTTTGGAGAAAATACACCGAATATAAACTATGGACTATAGACAACAGTAAAATTATGATGATGTTCTTTCATCATTGGTCTCAAATGTGTCACAACAATGAGTGTTGTTGTTGTTGTGGCAATGTATAATAAACCAGTATGATATGCCTGAATTTTCCTGAGTGCCAGAAAACATTTCTCCATCAAATACCTTATTATTATAATCCATTAATATGAAGAATAAATTTCATCTTTTAAAATAAAATGTGAACCATAATAAGTTTAATTATGACTTATCACATATCATTCTGGGCATATCAGACATTGGCATAAGTTGCTCCATTTTTAATCTCCCCTTCTAAACAGTTACCTATGTATAAAATTTCCACACTCAGGATGTGACGGAGAAAATGCTGAGAGTCAGAGCATAAAGGGTTAAGCATTCAAAAAGCATGCTTGCTGGCAGAGACACATTAGTAAATGTCTCCAAGGACACTGCATACTGTAGATATCAGTGGGAGGAGGTAAGGTGAAATTAACTCACCACACAGATGTTATTGTCTGAATTCCCAAGAAAGATTGTCTGGGAACTCACAAACAGGTAGCGCTCTCACGTACCAAGCTGAGATATTAGATAGACTAAGTCATTTAGGGCTAGAAACAATGTTCATACTTATGCACCTTGGTAGACTGCCAGAGAAGGCAGTGTTCTTGCTGTAGTAAGAGAAACACAGTGGGAAAGCAAGATTGGGGGGGAATTTTTGCACTGTTATAAGCTGAATAAAAGAGAGGGTCACAGTGATCTCGGGGCTGTTTTGCCTGAGGGAGCCGCAGTCCTCTGCTTCATATGCATCAACTTGTCTGACTCTTCCTTTGCGACTCACACTGACAACAAGTATGATATTCAAATTTGTATGGATTGCATCTAATTGGTCAACCTGCAATTTTATGATGGTACATCAGGTGACAGTATCCACAATCTGTTAGTCTTTTTAAGGGGTATTCACAGGGTTGTTTCAAGAATTACATTAATAATGCATGTGCTCACAATGTAATAAAAAATGCTGATGATCATTCTTTAATTAATAATCATTGAGAATATTTATGCTTCATATTGAATAGACTTGTGCAGATTCTTCCTGGAAGATTTTTGTAATATTAATTCTTCTTCTTAAGGTATGATTCTCCCATAAAAAATAAATGTTTCTGGTCAACTTTTGAGTACCAAGCATAATCCAGACAATCAGAGCAGCACAGCATCATGCACTACCAGGGAATTCCATCTGGCCTTGGCCACCTTTTCTTGCTTAAGCTAAATGGACACCTAATATCTTCTCAGCCAC
Organism: Cabassous unicinctus; assembly: GCA_029593785.1. Taxonomy (NCBI): domain Eukaryota; kingdom Metazoa; phylum Chordata; class Mammalia; order Cingulata; family Chlamyphoridae; genus Cabassous; species Cabassous unicinctus. Next base: position 10,967 of record JAQZBX010076815.1, on the reverse strand, counting down.
CTGTGTTTCTGGGCAATGCTCACACCCACAATAAAATCATTGCCCACTGTTACAAAGAGATCCATGGTCTAATAGGAATGGATTACTTCATTCCTTTAATCCCAAATCTCTAAATTTTTTACACATTTGGAATTTGGTTTATGTCTAAATACTATGCAGTTAAAGAAAAAAATCTTTATACATAATTCTCCTTCTATCCCTGTTTAAGAAAAGAAAAGGAAAAAGAAACAGAGTGAAAGAAGTATGTATCACTTTACTGGCATGTTTGCAATACAGAATGTGAGATTTACTAAAAAATTAGAAATTATTTTAAAAAGCTAAAGTTATGATAATTTTGGAAGAATACACATTTAATTATTTTTCAAAACAATATTTCCCTAAACATATTTATTGATCATCCACAATGAAAATCTGTTGATATATCATTAAAATAAAGTAGGCAATCCCACTTTTATTGTTCATCAAAAATGGTAAAGATTAAATGAATATTCCCTTTTGAATTTAGACACATGAAATATAATTCTAATACTTTTTCTTGAATGTCCTGGACACCTGCTCATTGTAAGTTATGGGGGAAACATATATACATGTATGTTTTGGTCTAAGGACCAAAGTGTGCCCAGCCCTTAAGTGTGAATATGGTTGGGGTGGGTTGACTGTGTTACTCTAACACTTCGTATAGTAATTTGATATGGCTTCATATTTACACCAAAAATTGTTTACAATTTACATCCAAAACTTGATCTACGAAGACATAAAATTTAAAAAAAAAATAATGTTAATGTGATGGAATTGAAACTTAAGTACAATAAGAATATAAAAGGTATAGTAATTATATTTAAATTTTGGATATATGCCATTACTTCACAGACACTATGCTTGCATAGAAATAGACACACAGCCTTCCTTTCTGTCGTGCTCTCTAGGCTGAAGACAAAAGGAAGCCATTGGAAGTTGGGCCTGATCATCTGGAGACAGGGATTCTTGGAAGTTTAGATGATTCAACAAAAATGGAAAGTGAGCAGTATATCCTAATGAATTTTTTTTACATCATGGTTTCTATTAGACAAAGGAAGGAAAATAATGTTGGGTTTGGGATGCAATAGAGCTAATATTTTTGTGAACTTTGAAAAAACAAATTATAAATCTTTAGTAAATTAACTAAATAATTTTATCTGAACTACTCTTGATTCAAACTGATTTTATCACAATTACATTTGCATAGGTTGATATTTAATTTTCTCTTCTTTTGTTATTAAGTTACTTTTTATTGTTTTCTCTTTATATAATGCACAGGATGAATTTCTTGTTAATTACATATGTTAATTCTTTCTCAATATTTTAAATAGAACTGTTAAAAAACAGATTTCTCAATATGCAAGAATTACATATATTGCAATGTTGTAGTTGGAATATAAAGTGCTATGTATTACATGTTCAAAAATTCATTGAAAAAGTTAAAAAAAGTTTAAGAAGCAAGTGTGAAAATGTGGTTTGGCCACACATATTTGAAAAGGAAATAAGTGATATTAATATAAATGGAAACAGTTTATTGCTTAAGCTAAAGATTTAATGAAAACATAAGGAGAGGAAACTCTTGTTGGAGTGAGCTGCATTCTCACTAGGAATTCCTTGGAGACTTATATTGACAAGTTAATATGTAAGAAGAAGCTTGAATGTATTTAAAATAGTAATGAGATGATTATGTCTTATTACTTTTTCACTCTTGATAGAATGTTGTTGCAATCAAATGAGCATGATTTTTTGATCATTTGATTTGTTAAACATGGAAGTTAATATAGAAACATGAAAGTAAACATGGAAGGTATAGAATCTTGAAACAAATGAATATATAAATGTAGATTGATATATAGAAATAGATTAGTTGTTGAGGATTGACAAGACATGTTCAAGTCCTAACCATGGATTCTTTGTTTATGAACTCATTTGTAAATGGGATCTTTGCAGTTATTATTAAGATGAGGATAAGTTAAATCATGGTGGGCCTTAATGCTATGTGATTGAAGTCCATATAAGCAGAAGAAATTCAGAGGTATTCAGTCATTAGAAGCAAGAGGAGAAAGATGTTAGGTCACCATGTGACAAAGGCAGACATTATGAACTGAAGCAAGCCACCATCAGAATGCTACAGATTTTGGAAAAAAGCCTGATCCTTCCAAAACTTTGATTTTGTCCTCTCATCACCAAAAATTTGAGAAAATAAATTCCTGTTTTTAAGACAACAAGTTTATGCTATTTGTCACAGCAGCCTTTGCATTCTAAGGAAGAGCAGACCACTAAACATTATAACTATATTTTTACAGAAATACTAAATTATAGATTATAGATATTTAATTAGCAAAACTGACTTTTGAGATGGGAGAAAATGGTGTCTTAATTTGAATGCATAAACAGATAAAGAATGGCTTATATATATGTAAAAAATAAACACACAAATACTATGAAAAACTTTGGAATATAAAATATTTGCGTGAGTGGCTTTAGTAAGCAACTTAGACTTCAAAAAACCAATGAGAGAGTTGACTAAATCGTTAATATTCCAAAACTTTCTTTAAAGTGAAAATAAAAATGAGTGTGGTGATTATGTGCAAAATGGCCGTAAATTATGTTCTACAAGTTACTCCTCTGTACAAAGCAATCAATGAAATAGAAAAAATTTATTGAAATTAGTAAATTTGAAATTCTGCAACATTATTAGGCACTGAAAACAACATTATTCCTGGAAACAGGGAGATGATGCCAACGAATCTTTTGAGCTTTTATAAGTGAAAATTGACATGATCCAGTGACCATGCTCCAAAGTACAGACCCAGAGGCACAGTATGGGAGCAGCAGCCTAACTTCCAAGAAGTTCCAGCTGATTCCACGGAAGACAGAGGACATTTTCTCCACAAAAATGTGGTTGCATGTTGACGTTGGTCTATCAAATCCCTGCAGCACAAGCGCATAGACTGCTACAACTATCTCACAGTGCTTCTATCTGAAAATTTAAAAGGGGATATATTAGTTAAGGTTCTTCAGGGAAACAGAACTGATAATACATGTATATTGTATGTCTTAAATGTAGATATAGACACATTATGTAGATATATATCTATATAGTATAAACATTATTAAATTTACTATAAGAATTGTTTCATAGGACTGTAGGGATGGGCAAGTCCAAATTTGGTGTGGTTGGCATCAAGGTAGGAACTCTGATGAAGGTTTTTGAAGAATTCTCAAGGAAAATCTGACTGACTGAATTAGAGATGAAAATTCTTCCTCTGCTTGCTGAAATCATCAGTTCTCCTTTTAAGGCCTTTAGCTGATTGGATGAGACCTCTCTCTTTGTTGAAGGCAATCTCCTCAGTTGATTATGCATGTAATTAGCTATAGATGCAATCAGAATATTGATTATTTAAACCATGAAATATCCTCACAGTAACAATCAGGCCAGTTCTTTTATGACCTAAGAACTGGAAACTATAACCAAGTGTAGATGATGCATGAACTTAATCATCAGAGTCAAACCCTTATCAATTTGGCACTCGTAACTCTCCTTAAATCTCTAAATGAGAACAATAGCAGTCATAGTTTTGTCTACCAATATTCATCTGTATACAGCCAGAAATGCACTGCCTCTCCTCAGAATAGGGTGCAAGCCCTTGGGTAATCACTCTTAAACTTGATATCTTATAACTAAAATACAAAGAATGTAAAGTTAATACAACTTATGCTATATTATAAGGAGATGAGACAGGAAGTAAACAAAGATTTTTATGTATATATGCAAATATATTCATAACTAAGCAAGGAAAATATTAATAACTATTACAATATTAATTTCTGTAACTCATCAAATTGCCATGCCTCACATTTATAACTACCTTCTTCCACTATGCATTCCAATTGCCTTAACATTCAGCAAACTCCTCAGCTGGCTGTGGTTCTTTGCCGGGTGGGTTGATCCAAAACTTGAAGTTTCTGGACCGTTAGTAGTCCTGCATGGATTGGGTTGTTGTCATTTTCCACTTACTTTATCACAAAGCATGGTAGTACCTGAGATGTCCTAGGGGGATCTTCTGTATGCCAGCCAACACTTCTTTACCTCCATGGTATAGATGCAGACCTATTCTACCTTGATAATCAGGATCAACCATCCCAGTCAGTATAGTAATTGCCTTCTTTGCCTGTTGATTCAGAGACACAAGAATCCCAAAGTGGTTGGGTAGCACTCTTTTTTTTTATTTAAAGTTTTATTTATTTATTGTATTCTTCTTTATTCCCCCTCCCCCAGATGGTTGTCTCCTCTGTCTGCTCATTGTTTGCTTGCCTTCTCTAGGAGGCACAGAAACCAAATCTGGGACCTCCCACATGAAAACTGAGACCCCAGTGGCCTGAGCTACATCTTCTTCCTGCAGGCTACAATGTCTGTTGGCTTTCAGCATCTGCTTCTTGAGGCAGGATGGCCTCTAGCTTGCTGTGGCAGAGAGGTGTCTAGCTCATTGCAGCATGGGTGGCATCTGGTGGTCTTTCAGGAGGCACCAGGACTTAACCTGGGACCGCCCATGTAGTAGGTGGGCATCCAACTGGTTGAGCCATTTCTGCTTCCCTGAGTAGCAGTCTTAACTTCTACTTCAATGGAGTCATTATTGGGTCTCTTGGTGAAAGCACTCCTCCTTTTCAAACTAAGACCTGTAAACCAGCAGTGCTTAAGGCTGAAGGGACAGGAAGCAAAAATTCTCAAGTGGATCAGGAGGTGTAATAGTGTGTAGTTGCATTTGCATGTGCACCCCTTGATTCTTGGACCTGTGAATTCTGGCTATAATAGAAAGAGCACCATTGAGTGGCTGCTGATTTATAGCATATACAGCCTCCTGGAGAACATTGTTCCAGCCCTGCAAGGTCTTGCCACACAGTTGGCACTATAATTGAGTCTTCAGAAAGGCCATTCTGCAGTCCTATAAATCCAACAGCTTCAGGATGAAAAGGAATATGGTAAGACCAGCAAATTCCATGGGCATTCACCAATTCCTACACTTCATGTGCCATGAAGTGGGTTCCTTTCTCAGAAACAATGCTGTGTGGAATACCATGACAGTGGATAAGGCATTCTATAATTCCATGCATGGTAGTTTTGGAGAAGCATTGCATGCAGGGAAGGGAAACTAATATCTGGAATATGCTTCTATTTCAGATAGAACAAAATGCTGCACCTTCCATGATGGAAATGGTCCATGATGGAAATACCACCAGGTAGGAGAACAATTATCTAAGCTAATGATTCCATATCAGGAATTGAGTGTTGGTTTTGCTGCTGGAAGTTATTCTCTCAGAAGTGGCTATAACCAGGTCAGCCTGGGTGAGTAGAAGTCCATGTTGCTGAACTCATGTATAACCTCCAACTTACCACCATGACCACTTTGTTCACAAGTCCATTGGTCAATGACATGAGTGCCTGGGGAAATGGTCTGATGACTATCCACAGAATTGGTCATCATGCATATGTTATTATTAAAATCAATTGGTAAGTGGGCTGAATTAGCAAACCCAAATGAGGAATATGCTTTCAACAAAATACAAGGAAGACAGCTAGGTATTGTGCTCCTTGTGTATTATAGGAGGGGTCAGATTCAACAGCTTAAACTTCACTTTAGAGGGGAAATCTTGACATGTCCCATACCACTGGACACCTAGAAGTCTCACTAAACTAGAAAGCCCCTGAATTATGGGTGGATTTATCTCTCACATGCTGACATACAAATGCCTTACCAATAGGTGCAGATTAATTGGTACTTCTTGCTCACAAGGTCCATATCATCAATATATGGACCTGTGTAATGCTTTGTGGAAGGGAGAGTCAATCAAGCTGTCTGCAGATGAGATCATGACATAAGACTAGAAATTGATATACCCCTGAGGTAAAAGTTTGTGCATTGTAGGCCATGCCTGTTAAAAGCAAACAATTTCAGGTGGTCTTTACTAAAATGTAAAAGCAAAACATTTGCTAGTTCAGTAGCTGCATACCAGTTACCAAGGTATGTGTTGATTTGCTTAACCAATGGCACCACATCTGTAAAAGCATCTGCAAATGGAGACACTACCTGATTATATTTATGATAAACCACTGTCATCTGTCAAGGTCTATTTACTTTCTGCACTGGCCAAACAGGAGAATTGAATTGAGATGTGGTGGGAATCACAATCCATGCATCCTTCAAGTCCTTGATGCTGGCACTAATCTCTGCAATCCCTCCAGGAATGTGATGTTGTTCTTCACTTAATATTTCACTAGGTAGAGGCAGTTCTTATGGCTTACATTTGATCTTTCTTATCTTAATAGCTCTCCTTCACAAGTCAAGGAGCTAATGTGGGGATTCTGACAATTTCTGAGGATGTCTATTCCAATTATGCCTTCTGGAACTGGATCAAGGATACACTGGCCCCACTGGGAGACAGACCTGAGCTAAAATATCATTGATCAATCAACTGACTACGTGAATCCCCTGCTCTGACTGGTGGACCACAGTGATGTTTAGGTCTTCTGGAATTAATGTCACTTCCGAGGTAGTGTCTAATAAACCCTGAAATGTCAGACCATTTTCCTTTTCTCCAATGCAAAGTCACCCAGGTAAAAAGTTGTAAGTAACTTTAGGGATGGCTGGGAGGAAGATTCACAGAGTAGGTTTTGGGGGGTGAGCAGGATCATCCCCCAAAAGGGACTTAAGCCCTCTTTTCATTCAAGGGGCTGTGAGTCTGTAAACTTTCTAAAGCCTGGGAATTGATTGAGGGGCCAGGGCACTCCTTTCATGATTTAAGTTAGTCCTTTTTTTAGTTACTCTATAATTCTGCTTATACAAAATAATTATGAATTTAAAAGACTGCCCAATGATTTACCTTTTAGATACTCCTGACCTACTTGCCAATGTCATAGTTCTCTGCAAGTCAGACTCTTTGGCTTACTACTTTGACTCTGCTATCCATTATGTTGGCCACATCCACCTTGTCTTTGGTGATAAAGTGCCACCACTCTTTTGGCTTCTGCCAACTTGGGATCTGATCATACCTATGTGTTTAAGGATACAAGTTCAGCATCAGTGGTTCCCATCGCAATGTTTGACCTACAGAGAACAACCACAGACCTCTTAGGGATGATGGGTTTAGCCTCAAAGTTTATTCTTCACATTTTTTTGTGAAAGGTGTGTCCTCTGAACATTCCTGGGGTGGGTGAGCAGGTCTTACATGATAAATTCAATCTAACATTCTTATTTCTCTAAGCTTTTGGATCCCCTCATCTGTTATACCAGGACAATTTCTCCCAATTTGACCTCAGACAATGATGGTCACCTTTTGGTCCATTCTTCAGCCAACCACCTAACAAATTGTTAGAGCCCTTTGTAACCCAATGAGCCACAACATTGAATCCAGAAAATCTGCTTAGTGGACACAAATCAATAATTCACCCTGATCCAACATAATTTTATTTCCACCGTTATCCCACAGCCTTAATAATCATTCCCACACATATTCCCGTTTTCCATCTATATAAATTAGAAAAATGATGCTGTTCTTTTGGAGTTTAGCACACTTCCTCATGGGTCACACTTTGTTTTTCACCTTTTAGGATCTCTTTGAATTGAGTTGAGGTAGATGTCTTTTAAAAAAAAAGGAGAGTTGTAAGAGTGCATACTGAGCAGAATTAGCAGTGCCTTGCAAGCCAGCTACATCAGGGCATTCCATTTCATTTTCATCTAGTGAAACATGATTAATCTCTTCACACAGAGGTGTGAGGAATATTTACTCAAGGGAGACAGCTACAGTTCTATCATCCACATCAGGTTTGGTTTATGCAGGTGGAAGCTGCTTGGCTTATACCTCAGGGCTGACTGGTGATAATGTGCCTCTTTCCTCAGGGCAGACTGGGGTTGGAGTGGTTGTCTCTTAATGGTAGCCTATTACAGTTTTATCTGGCAAAGAATTATTAGCAGAATCTAATAATTCAAAGTCCTCACCATCACTATCAACTCACATGCTTCCATTCACATATCCTGGATGCTATTACTGTCCAATCAGTGCCTTCACTTGGACAACAGGAATTCTGCAATGTTAGAAATTCAATTTACATTGTAATTCAACCACTCATACAGTAAGTCTCAAGGTCTGGTTTTCAGAAATCTCAAGTCTGTATCAACATGAAATAGTTTCTTTCAGGGCACACAGAAGAACTTTCTTGTCCATGATGCAGCACTTAATCTGCATTTGAAGTGTCAAAATCATTACTTTCTTTAACAACTGTACCCAGCTTATTTAGGAACAACCAGCCAACATCATTATACTATTTATCTCCAAAAAACTCTGCTAAGATATCAAAAACACTCTCATCCATAGATTTGACTTCTTTAAGCCTTTGAGTAATATTATCCAGTGGTTATATTTTTCATATAACTATTGACAATTCACACCATGGACTGTCAGTGATATCTTTAATTTAAAAATAATGAAAATAGGAGAAAAACAGATAATCCTCTCTGATTTTGGGTCTGAGGCCACTACCATCTCTAGGACCCTTGTCCAAATCCATCTATGGGTGGGGCCATTTTGGTTCTTACAATATTTTATGGATGGTCCTCATTATTGAATGTATTACTGGTATTGATGTGTTATCAATGTCCACCCCTGCTAGCCTTTACCCCATAAGCCCTGCCAGGAATTGATGGAGTTAGGGCAATTTTGGTGGGACATGTGAAAGACTGAACCTCACAGACTCTCAGGCTTGGTTAATACCCTGATCATTTTGGTCAGACAATTGGAAAACACATAAAACTGGCTAATAAGACATTGGGATAAAAATCAGTACCTCACCTAATAGTTTTTTTTCCCCCAATGTAGATGCTCACTAGAAATGGCCCATATGTGAAGGGGGAGAACATAAAAACAAACAGAATTTGCTTCTTAGTTAAATGCAGACTTATTAGTTCTCTACCCCAGATCAAGTAGTTGTACAAGCAATTAACCCCTGCATCCACATACACACTAATTTATTTTTGAAATGTCTAGTTTGTTGAATATATCCTCATGTATTCTATCAAATAACATTTTTTTCCATCAATCTGCCTCTCACAGCTTCTTAAACTAATTTTCTAATTTGGATTGTAACAGTATTTATCTCTTATCATCTCAAATGCTAACTCTTCCCATCAGTGCTTTTCTTTAGTTGATTTTCATTCATACAGTATCCCTAGAAAATGCACATGGGCATTAAGGAGCTGAATGTTTGACATTTCTGACTTTGGTCCTCATATCTGATACATTCTTTCCTCATTAAGATACTTTGTCTATCATCTCTTTATTTTTTTTACTTGAATTGTTATTAATGCTTTTAATTTTTTTTATCACATTTCAAATAGAAGAACATGTTCTTACAAATATAAAGTTAGTATTTATTCATAATATACTACCATGAATTTTCTTGGTTTTCTTGTTCCTTCCAGATATTGGCACTCCTATTTCAGTCCTTTTTATGACATCTTGTAAACTAGCAGAATTGATTTCAGCATAAGGAAAGAGAGAGCTTATGAATATCAAAAAAATACCAAGTGAGAAAGGCACACAGATGCCATAAAAATATCCTCAATATTATTTTCTTTCACTTCCTTTAAGGTACTGTCTGGTGCGCTTTGGATTGGGAATACATGCTTAATGCCTACTTCAAGGGATAAGAAAATGCCTTTTAATTGTAATTCCATTCATATATTATCCCACTTAGAGTATTTCAGACCAATAATTGTATTTTGAATTCAACATCTTAAAATATTTTCATCTGTTTTACTATTATACTCTTAATCATTAGTATACTATTTCAAGTCAGACACAAAAAAGAGAGATATGGATCCATTACTAAAATACAATAGCCACAAATATGTGCACACACATTTCTTCATGATATAACTCTCTCTATATATGGATACATACATATTCATAGAAGAATAGATCAAATAGTTAAATAGTTGGATATATGAACTATGAATCTCAAGTCAATGCTTGTGTTTGTTTTTTTTTTTTCATTAGACAAGTAGTGAGTTTACAGAAAATCATGCAAATAATACAGGAATAATTTATTCCACCCTCTTACTAACTCTTCGCACTAGTTTGGGAAATTTGTTACAATTGATAAAAGCACATTTTTATAATTGTACTATTGACTATATTTCATAGTTTAGCTTATTGATCTCTGGGTTGTGCACTTCCATGGGTATTTTATTAAAAATTTATTCTCTTAACATACATACAAAATAAAATGTCCCCATTTAATGATATTCAAATATTTATCAGTACTGCTAATTATATCGAAGTGTTGTGCTACAATCACCTGCATCTATTACCAAAACTTTTTCATCATCCAAAATAGAAACTTTGTACAATTTAAGCCTTAACTCTTTATTCCCAACCACTAACTCATCCTCAGGTAACCCATGTTCTAGAGTCTGACTATGAAAGTTTTCTTATTCTTATTACTTCATATCAGTAAAGATCACACAGTATTTTTATTTTTGTGCCTGTCTTGTTCAACTCAACATGATATCATCAAGGTTCAACCATGTTGTCACATGTCTCATTACATTATATTTAAGGCTGAATAATATTCCATTTTATGTAGATACCAAAATTTTTATATCCACTCAAATTGATTGACACTTGGGTTGCTGCTATCTTTTGGCAATTGTGAATATTACTGCTATCAACATCAGTGTGAAAATATCTATTCAAGTCCTTGCTCTGAATTCTTTTGAGTATACAACTAGAAATGAGATTGATGGTTTATATGGTAATTCTACACTAAACTTTCTGAGGAACTGCCAAACTGTCTTCCCATGTCAACTTTTTCTAGTGTGGGTTGGAAAAATGACCACCCTAGACATGGTTTATAGGAGGAAAATAAATGAATACATTTAAAAAAAAAAAAA
>JAQZBX010076814.1:0-14375 GCA_029593785.1 Cabassous unicinctus | reverse complement strand
GTGCTGGGCCTTGTTGCCCCTTTTCTTGGGGAAGAGACACACTTTGACAAGCGGTTGCCTGACTCTTGGAGAGGACACTGTGTCTCTAAATTACATGTAGTTTCTCCCTTGTCTTAGGTAGGATTGAGACAGAGACTACTAATTGCTTTCTGAGTCATCAGGTTGAAACTGCCCACATTGTCCCAAGAAATTGATGAAGCTCTGCACACCTCTCTCTCCAAGGGCAGGCATGGAGTCAACAGTTCAGATGGTAATTTAAACCATGCTGGCTATAACTTTCCAGGTTTTCTTGAAGAGACATATGTAGTTCCTCCCAGTCCTCACCTGCCAGATGCAGGGATGGAGCCAATGTCCAGGCAGTAAACTAAGTCATGAAGACTGAAACTGCTTGCATTTGCTAGAGATACTGGTGAAGTTCAGCCCACCTTCCTTTCCTACTAGGGGCAGGGATTGAGTTAAGGGTATGGGTAGTAAATGAAGCTCTGCAGGCCAAAACTATCTGTAGTTTACTGGAGAGACTGATGAATCTCGAACCACTTTCTTCCCCTACTAAAGGAAAAGATAGAGACAGACTTGGGTGACACTTTAAGCTGTGCTGACTGAGACTGTCTGCATCTGCCCAGAGAAATTGATGGCTCTATGCCCATCTTCCTCCCCTGCCAGAATTGGGATTGGAGCCCAGGCTGTTATCATAAGCATGTCAATTTCCAATAGAAGGACAGGCCCAATCTAGCACCACAAAGCGGAAACATGTCTCTTAGTGTAAAGATGATTTATTGTGAGTGCACGAGCAAGGAACTGGGGGGATCTTCCCAAATCCAGGTCAAAGTGAGAATGGACACTAGGGTTTTTTAAGGCAAGTTGAAGGATAAGGGAGAAAAAAAAAGTGATGTCTGGCATCTTGTGAAGAGGGTACATGAAATTTCTCAGTCTTTCATTGTCTCAAGCACACAAAACCTTTCCTTAGCTTTAGCAGCTAATTAACCACAGTTTAGGTATTGTTGTGCAGGAGCAAGGTCTTTATGACTCCTTTCTCAAACCACCACTCAATTATATCAAGCATTTTTGTCTCTGAGAAAAGCTACAGATTTGCTGGATTATAAGGTATTCCTGACACCATTCTTTCTGGTTTTGCTATGAGACATTATTTTATTCCTGAAACAAAACTGAGCAAGTCTGGTTAATATCCTTCAGTGAACTAAGGCAAAGAATAATTTTCTAAAATCCATCAACATATGCAGATGCCTAGACACCAGCAAAAGAAAAAACAAGGCATACTAGGAAACAGGAAGAAATGGCCCAGACAAAGAAACAAACCAAATATCTTGAAGAGATTCAGGATTTGAGACAATTAATCAATTATAATCACACAACTCTCATAAATCATTTTAAAGAATTGGAAGAAAATATGACTAAAGAGATAAAGGATATTATGAAGACACTGGGTGAATATAAAGAGCAATTTCGAAGCGAGCAAAGAAAAGAAATAGATGGAAAGGGAATGAAAGACAACATAGATGAGATTAAAAATACTTTAGAGGCACATAAGAGCATATTTGAACTGCTCAAAGATAGAATTAGTGATTTCAAAGACAGAACAGCTGAACTGGAAAAGACAGGAAAATAGAATAAGAGAAGGGAAAAAATGTAAAAGGTCTCAGGGAATTGAATGACAGTACAAAATGCACAAATATTCACATTACTGGTGTTCCAGAAGAAGAGAATAGAAAAGTGACAGAAAGAATATTTGAAGAAATAATGAGGACAGGCAACTTCCCAACCCTTATGAAAGATATAAATATCAATATCCAAGAAGGACAACATAACTCAACCAGAAGAAATCTGAATAGACCTACCCTGACACATCTACTATTCTGAAGGACAAATATAAGAGATAAAGAGAAATAAAGAGAGGATTCTCAAAGCAGCAAGAGAAATATAAATCATCACAAAGAAAGGAACTGATATACGATTAAGCGCTGACCTCTTAACAGAAACCATGGAGGTGAGGAGAAAATGGTATGGTATATTTAAGTTATGGAAAGGGAAAACTGCTAGCCAAGAATTCTGTATCTGGCAAAACTGTTCTTCAAAAATGATGGTGAGTTCAAATCCTTCATAGACAAACAAAAACTGATAGGTTATGTTATCAAAAGACCAGAATTGCAAGAGATACTAAAGAGTATGCTGCAGTCTGAAAGGAAAAATCAAGTGCAAGAGATTTGGAAAAGATTGTAGAAGTGAAGATTATTACTGAGGGTAAACTAAAAGGTAAGAAGACAGACAATAGAATGATATGACAGCAGAGAACTAAAGCAAACAATAGATGAAGTAAGTAATGCCTTTACGATAATAACATTGAATATTAATGGCCTGAACTCCCTAATCAAAACACATAGACTGATAGAATGCATTAAAAAATATGAGTCATCTACTTTACATCTGAGACCCACCTCAGATGTAAGGACAAACCAGGTTAAAAGTGAAAGCTTGGAAAAAGATATTCCATGCAAATTGTAAACTAAACAGCTGGAATAGCAATACGAATATCAGACAAAACAGATTTCAAATGTACAACTGTTATAAGGGATGAAGAAGGTCAGTATATATTAATAAAAGAGGCAAATCACCAAAATGAAATAACTATAATAAATATTTATGCCCCTAACCTGAGTACCCCAAGATTCATGAGGCATACACTGGCAAAACTGAAGAAGGAAATAGATGTCTCTGCAATAATATTTAGGATATTCAATATGCCACTCTCAGTATTGGATAGAAAATCTGGATAGAGGATAAATAAAGAAAAAGGGAACTTGGGAGCAGCTTGAACAAGATGAAGACAGAACCTGAGCATGGCACAGGGAGTGGACGCGGTCTCGCTGAGAGCCGAAAAGCGCAGTGAATGTATACTCAATATCAGTGACCAGCGATAACCTAAGTCAACATGACATGCTTGCGTTGATCAACGAGTCTCTGCTGTTGAATTTGACAAAGATTGAACAGCTGTGGTCAGGGGCTGCCTATTGCCAGTTTATGGACAATGCAAACTATGATGGAAAAGACTATGATCCTGTAGCTGCTAGACAAGGTCAAGAAAGGGCAGTGGCTCCCTCGCTTGTTGCTCCAGTTCTAAATAAACCAAAGAAATCTCTCAGCTCTCGCAGTGCAGCTCCACAGAGGCCCATTTCAACACAGAGCACTACTGCAACTCCTAAGGCTGGCCCAGGTGTGGTGAGAAAGAATCCTGGTGTAGGAAATGGTGATGATGAAGCAGCTGAAGTGATGCAGCAGGTCAAGTATTAAAACTTACCATGGAATATTTGGAGAAGGAGAGAGATTTCTACTTTGGAAAACTAAGGAATATTGAATTAATTTGCCAGGAGAATGAGGGGGAAAATGACCCTGTATTGCAGAGGACTGTGGACATTCTCTATGCCACAGATGAAGGCTTTGTGATACCTGATGAAGGGGGCCCCCAGGAGGAAGAAGAAGAGTATAAACAAACTGGACCAGCAGAGCAACATCCGAATTCTTCACTCCAAATCATGTGCTTAACTGTAAAATACTCCCTTTTATTCTTAGAGGGCTCACTTGTTTCTTTTCATAAGCAAAATATACCTCTTAAAAAGTGCATTTTGCAAAAGTTTCAATCCTTGTCCATTAAGTATGAGTTAGGAGATTTTTGACCTTTCAGCAGAGCAGTATTAATATCTAGTTGGTTCATCTAGGGTAAAAAGAGGCTGACCATGGGGCTCCGGAAACACTGATTGCTGGAGAAGGTGTTTTTATGTAATACGTTGAAGTGGAGACCTCAGTAGAGAAACAGGAAGACTGAATTGAATTTTAAGTTAATATGAAATCTTGGCAAAGAATGTTTGAATAAATAAATGCCTTAAGAGTATTTAAAAAATTTAACAAGTTTCTCTTCTCTACACCCCTTGCCCACTGGGGACTCCTCTTTTGCTCCTTAAAGTTTGCTGCTTAGAGTGGAAATACAGCAGGCAGGAGATCATGCTGCAAGTTTTTTCTGGACCTCTGGTAAAAGGAGTGATCAGTGCATGCCATCACGACCTTTGATCTGCAAGGCTGGGGTGATTTTGGTACTTGCTGTCCACAGCTCTCTACTGCTATCAGAACGCTTCACCAGTGCACTAATCTCTTTGGAGATAAACTCGTTATGGTATTACTAAATGTTAATATTCTTTTGCAGAAAATACAGTACCATGTCTGATTTAATTATTAACATTTAACATATTTCATTCCTTAACTTTCCTTCATTTGCTTTTGCTTACAGTCTATTCAGTCCCTATGTTTCACAGAATTTTGCAAAATGTGTGTCACCCACTACTGAGATTGTTCAGCCCCTGATGTATTTGTACTGATTTGTTTCTGGTGGTAGCTTGTCCTAAAATGTGTGTAGAAAGCAGGTATTTTATGATAAAAGTGTTGTGCAGTGCATGCTCTATGTGGAATTCAGAGAAAAACCCAGATTCAGTGAAATACAATGCCAAAAAATGCAAGTAACTAGCCATTGTTCAAATAACAGTGGTGCTATATCTCTGTTGTGGACTTTTAGACCTTTGCTGCCCTAAAATTCCATTTTATTGTGAAACTATTTTCCACTTGGTCCTTTTTGACAAGGTGTTTTTCTACTTTAAAGAGTTTCTAAATAAAATTCTGTATGTCAAAACAAAAAAAGAGAGAGAGAGAGAGAACTTGAATTATATGAGTAAATAACTAGACTTAACAATCATCTATAGAGTATTGCACACCAAGCAGAAAGATATGCATTCTTTTCAAGTGCTCATGGATCATTCTCCCAGGGAGACTATATGTTGGGTCAAAAGAGAAGTTTCAATAAATTTTAAAATTTGAAATTATACGTGACATTTTCTCTGATCATAATGGAATGAATCTGGAAATCAATAATGGATGGAAAAAGGGAAATTCATAAATATATGGAGATTAAAAACACACTCAAACAATGAGTGGGTCAAAGAAGAAATTAATTCAGTAAATATTTTGAGACAAATGAGAATGAGAACACAAAATATCAAAACATATGGGACACTGCAAAGCCTGTGCGGAGAGAGAAATATATAGCCCTCAATGCTTACATTAAAAAAAAAGATTTAAAATTGAAAATCTCACTGCACAACTGGAGGCACTATAGAAAGAACAGCAAACTAATCACAAAGAAAGAAAGAAAAAAATAAACAAGATCAAAGCAGAAATAAATGAAATTGACAAAAAAATCAATAGAGAAAATAAACAAATCCAAAAGTTGGTTCTTTGAGAAGATCAATAAAATCAACAAATCTTTAGCTAGACTGACAAAGAAAAAATGAGAGAAAATAAAAATGACATTAGAAATAAAACAGGAGACATTATCAATGACCCCACAGAAATGAAGAAGATCATAAGTGGATACTATGAACAACTGTAAACTAAAATTTAGACAATGTAGAGGAGATTGGCAATTTCCTAGAAACACACAAACCACTCACACAGACCCCAGAAGAAATAGACCTCAACAAACCAATCACATGTGAAGAGGTTGAAACAGTCATCAAATGCCTCCCAAAGACGAAAAGCCCAGGACCAGATAGCTTCACAGGTGAACTTTACCAATCATTAATATACGATCTAATACCAATCTTGCTCAAGGTATTCTAAAAAATTGAACAGTAAAGAATGCTACAAAACTCATTCTATGAATCTAACATCACCTTAGTAACAAAACTAGATAAAGCTACTACAAAATATTGCAGACAAATATGTCTAATGAATATAGATGCAAAAACCCTCAACAAAATTTTTGCAACAAGAATCTAAAAGCAAATTAAAATAATTAGACATCACAATCAAGGGGATTATATTCCAGTAATACAAATGTGATTCAACAAAGAAAATCAATTAGTGTAATGAAACACATTGATAAATTGAAGAAGAAAATTCACATGATCCTTTCAATTGTTGCAAAAATGATATTTCACAAAATACAGCACTTTTTCTTGATAAAAACACACCAAAATAAAAGAATAGATGGACTCTTTCTCAAAATGGTAAAGTGCATATATGAAAAACCTACAGAGAGAAGTTTGGAAGCTTTCCCACTGAGATCAGGAACAAGACAATGATGCCCACTGCCAAAATTGTTATTCAGTATTGTGCTAGAGGTTCTAGCAAAAGCAACTAAGATAGATAAAGAAATAAAACGGTTGGAGGAGAGTGTAAGAACAACTCAAAAGAGAAATATAAACAATATATGACAAACATAAACCCAAAGAAAATATGGCTGATGTAAGAAATTCCTTGATAGTAATAACACTGAATGATAATGGTTTAAACCAACCAGTCAAGAGATGCAGATTGGAAGAATGGATAAGGAAATATGGCCCACCTATAAGCTGTCTACCAGAAACCCACCTTAGACCTAGGGATTCAAGGATGCTGAAAGTGAATGGCTGGAAAAGAATTTTACAAGCAAAAACAACCAAAAAAGAGCAGGAGTAGCTTTACTAATATTGGACAAAATAGACTTTAAGTGCAAAAGTATTGTGAGAGACAAAGATGGACACTATATATAAGAAAGAGGGGTAATATTTCAAGAAGAAAGAGCAATCACAAACATTTATGGACCTAATCAGGGTGCCACAAAATACAAGAGGCAAACACTGGAAAGACTAAGCAGAGACATAAATGCCTCTACAATTATAGTGGGGGACTTTAATGAACCATTATCACCGTTAGAACATCTCAATGGAGAATCATTAAAGAAACAAAGACTCTGAATAATATATTAGAGGAGCTGGACCTAAGAAATATATACAGAATGCTAGACACAAATTCGAGATATACATTTTTCTCTAGTGCACATGGAACATACTCCAAGACAGACCACATGCTAGGCCACAGAATAACTCTCAATGAATTCAGAAAGACTGTGATTATACAACGTAATTTCTTTGACCACAACAGAGAGAAATTGGAAATAACTAAGGGCCAGGGAAGCAGATTAGGCACAAAGATATGGAAGTTAAACAACTCACTCTTAGACAAACAGTGGGTAAAGGAGGAAATCTCAACATAAATAAGTAACTACCTTGAAATGAATGAAAAGGACAACACAACATACCAAAACCCATGGGATGCAGCAAAAGGTGTACTGAAAGGGAAATTCATAGCCATAAATACATGTATTAAAAAAGAAGAAAGAGCTAAAATTGAAGGCCTAACTGCACACCAGGAAGAACTGGCAAAACAACAACAAACTAACCCCAAAGAAAGTAGAAAGAAGGAAATAACAAAGATTAGAGAAGAACTAAATGAAATAGAAAATAAAAAATCACTAGAAAAAATAAACAAAACCAAAAGCTAGGTCTTCAAGAAGATGAATTAAATTGACAAACCCTTAGCCAGACTAACAAAGAAAAAGAGAGAGCAGATGCAAATACGCAAAATAAGAAATGAGGAAGGGGATATCACCACTGATCCCACAGAATTAAAGAGTATCATAAGAGGATACTTTGAAAACTTATATGCCAACACGAATGATAATTTATAGGAAATTCCTTGAAACTCACAAACAGCCTACATTGATGAAAGAATAAATTGATGAACTCAACAGTACAATTACAAGTAAAGAGATAGACTCAGTCATCAAAAACCTCCCCACGAAGAAGAGCTCAAGACCAGATAGCTTCACAAGTGACTTGTACCAAACATTCCAGAAAGCGCTAACAGCAATCCTGCTTAAACTCTTCCACAAAATAGAAGTAGAAGGAAAACTGCTTAACTCATTGTATGATGCCACCATTACCCTAATACCAAAGCCAAACAAAGATGCCACAAGAAAGGAAAATTACAGATCAATCTCTCACCTAACCTAGATGCTAAAATCCTCAACAAAATACTTGCTAATCACATTTAAAAACATCTCAAATGAATTATACACCATGGCCATAGGGGTTTCATTCCAGATATGCAAAGATGGTTCTCAACATAAGAAAATCAATCAATGTAATACACTACATAAACAGATTGAAGGGAAAAAAATCACATGATTATCTCTATAGATGCAGAAAACCACTTGACAAAATACAGCACTCTTTCTTGAAAAAAGCACTGAAAAATATAGGAATAGGAGGAAACTTTCTGAATATGATAAAGGGTATATAAGAAAAAAACACAGCTAACATCATCTTCAATGGTGAAATCCTAAAAGCTTTCCTTCTAATATTGGGAAAAAGACAAGGATGCCCACTATCACCACTCCTATTTAACATTATCTTAGAAGTACTTGCTTGAGCACTGAGGCAAGAAAAAGATATAAAAGGCATCCAAATGGAAAGGAAGAAGTAAAAATTTCACTATTTGCAGATGACATGATCCTACACATAGAAAGCCCTGAGAAATCTACAACAAAGCTTCTAGAACTTATAAAGGAGTTCAGTAATGTTGCAAGTTATAAGATCAATGCTCAAAAATCAGTAGTATTTCTGTACACCAGTAACGAGCAATCTGAGGAGGAAATTAAGAAAAAAATACCATATACAATAGAAACTAAAAGAATCAAATAACTAGGAATAAATTTAACTAAAGATATAAAGGACTTATATACAGAAACCTACAGAACATTGTTAAAGGAAATCAAAGAAGACAAACAAATGGAAGAATACTCCCTGTTCATGGATAGAAAGACTAAACATCATAAAGATGTCTATTCTACCCAAACTAATCTACAGATTTAATGCAATCCCAACAAAAATCAACACTGTGTTTTTAAAGAAGTGGAAAAACTAGCTACAGAATTTCTTTGGAAGGGTAAGAGGCCCTGAATCACCAAAGACATAGTAAAAAAGAAAAATTAAATACGAGATATCACACTACCTGAATTTAAAACATACTACAAAGCTACAGTGGGCAAAACTGCATGGTATTGGCAATAGGATACACATACTGACCAATGGACCTGAATTGAGAGGTCCAATATAGATCCTGGCATATACAGTCATCTGATATTTGACAAGATCACCAAGACCACTAAGTTGGGAGAGAATGACCTCTTCAAAAATGGTGCTTGGAGAACTGGATATCCATATCCAGAAGAATGAGAGAAGAACACCATCTCACACCTTATACAAAAATAAACTGAAGATGGACCAAATATCTAAATATAAGAGCCAAGACCATAAAGACCTTGGAAGATAATGTAGGAAAGCATCTACAGGAACTTGTAATGGGAAATGGTTTCATGAACTTCACACCCAAAGCACGAGCCACAAAAGAAAAAATAGACAAAAGGGATCTCCTCAAGATTAAAAACTTGTGCACCTCAAAGGATGTTATCAAGAAAGTAAAAAGGCAGCCTAAGCAATGGGAGAAAGTATTTGACAACTATATATATGATAGGAGCCTAATATACTGCATATATAAAGAAACCCTTCACCTCGAAAATAAAAAGACAAACAACCCATTTAAAAAATGGTCAAGTGACCTGAAATGACACTTCTCCAAGGAAGATATACAAATGGCCAAAAGGCAAATGAAAGGATTCTTGACATTTCTAGCTATTAGGGAAATGCAAATCAAAACTACAATGAGATACTATCTTACACCCATTAGAATGGCAGTTATTTAAAAAACTGCAAACTAAAACTGTTGGAGAGGATGTGGAGAAATGGGAACCCTCATCTACTGATGGTGGTATTGTAGAATGGTCCAGCCACTATGGAGGACAGTTTGGTAGTTCCTCAAAAAATTAACTATAGAACTTCCATATGATCCAGCAGTTCCACTACTGGGTATATACCCTGAAGAATTGAAATCAAAGATGCAAATAGATAGATGCACACCAATTTTCATAGAGGCATTGTTCACTATTGCCAAAAGTTGGAATCAACCCAGGTGCCCATAAACAGATGAATGGATAAACAAAATGTGATACATACATACAATGGAATATTACTCATTGTAAGAAGAAATAAAGTGCTAACACACAGGATAACATGGGTGGATCTTGAAGACCTTATGTTGAATGAAGCAAGCCAGGCATTGAAGGATGAACAGTACCTGACTCCAATGATAGGAATTTGAGCAGTCTTAAAAAGGTATTGTCTGGAAGATAGGTTTACAAGAAATAGAAAGAGAATAGAAGGTTGTGAGCCATCACACATACTGACATAATCTGTGGTAAAGTGATAGAGTGTAGTTATGTATTGGAGGGATATGACAGGAGGGTAGTGATATTATTGGGTTGGGTGATGCAGGGTTAACAGGTAGGTAGATCCGAAAAGGTGGGTTAGAAGGTCCAGGATACTGGGGGGAGGGTTGGGAGAGGGACCAAGTGAAAACTGGGAGTTTGTGAGTATGAGGTTGAAAGTACAGATGTGGGAACGCTTTTATGGCACTATGACAAGGAAGAATCACTGGTTTAGGGTGTTTGTTGAGAAGTGGGTATTCAGGACAGGGTGCACCTGAAGCAGGCTTCTAGGGAGTGTGTGAGTGTTCACTCTGTCATAATGTGTTGTAACAGTTGGTGGAGACCCACATAATGAGTGGGAAGGAGTTAGACTCCCAACTTTGGGAGGACAGATTTGTTCAGAAATAGAGAGGCAGGAGTGTCTCAAGAGCAAGGGAGGTTCCTAATAGGGAAGGAGAAAACAGTGTGTCAAGACCTCTTGTTACATGTAACTATGACTCTTGTCATCCAATGAGACAAGCCAGGGGATCATCATGGGCACTGGGGAGATGGGGTAGGAGGAATAGAATAGATTAAACAGCAGGTATCTAGTGGTCAATGGAAATGTTCTTCAATACCATACAGTGATGGACACAGGACATGGTGAATATGATAAAAAATTTATAAAAGTGTACGGTCTAAAATGTAAACCACAGTGTAAACCACTGACAATATTTAGTAGCTATGATTCACTATTTGTATAACAGTTATAACAATGCTACCATCCACATATAAAAAGATATTAATATTGTGGGAAGGAAAGTGGGAGGTAAGTGGGTATGATAGTCTCCTGTACTCTGTGTGTGACTTTGCTGTGACCTAAAACTTCTTTGAAAACAAAAAGAAAAATAGTGAGACCCTGGGGAAGGTGCCAGGATACAGACAGGACATGAGATATTGCAGTGACAAAAGGCAAAAGGTCAAAACCTTTTTTTTAATTTATTTTTCATTTTTTTAATATCTCATCTTTTAATTTTACTTTATTTTTAGTTTTTTAAAAAACATTATGTATTTTATCTCTTACATTTAAACTTATCTGATTATTTTCCTATTAATTGTATTCAGTTATTGTAGTGGCTTCATCTTTGAAGAAGCTTTGGATCACAGAAGGTTTACAACTGGGGCAGAGGAGGATCATTGGTATGGGGTTTCAGGGATGTGGGATGCATGGGAGGAAATTCACTTAAGAATAAATATAAAGTATATAAAAATGTTCAAATGTTCACAGGACATTGTCACAGTGGGTGGAGAATCATTCAATAAATGAGAAAATACTGAATTATCATCCTGAAAAGCTCTGCCACATTCTCTAAGGGAGCAGCAACAGTCTCCCAAGTGTAGGGGCAGTGACTGGTGAAGGAGGATGATCCACTGATGGGCCCTTGATATTGATGACTATCCTTATGAGACTTTGCTCTTGAAATTGACAATTAGCCTATTGTTATGGGGTGCCTAACAGTTGCCTCCTGAGAGCCTTCTTGTTGCTCAAATGTGGCCTCTTTCTAAGCCAAACTCTGCATATGCGTGCATTGCCTTCCTCTCAGTGTGGGACATGACTTCTGGTGATGAGACTCCCTGGCACCAAGTGATTGCTACCAAGTGCCTACTGGCAATGTGACTGGAAAAGTCCTTGAATAAAAGGGGGGAAAGGAAAAGACAAATGAGTTCATATGGTTAATAGCCTTCAAAATTATTTGGGAGGTCATCTTATAGGTAATGCTTATGCACATCTCAGTAAGATCTCATAGAATTCCAAAAGGGCTATCACCCCAAATAGTGGGGCTCCTGAGGCCTTTAGAGACACCCAGGTCCTATGTTAGGGCAGATAGCTCCATAATTTGGTGCCTTTCCATTGGGCCCTACTTTGGAGTTGGTGCTCATGAAAGTGACAGAGTTGGACACAACTATGACTTCCCTACACATGGCTCATCTGTCCCTTCTATTCACATTAACACTTGTTGCTGGAGTTTGTAGGTGTACATCCAGAGACTTGAGTATTTGGGCTGGCCTTTTGCCAGCTTGGCCCAGAACCTCGGTGGAGCAGCAACCCTACTTTACAACTCATTGGACTCACCCAGGACAACTGGTGGGGAAATGATGATGGACAATGGCCATTCCAGGGAATGGAGAGAGTGTGCAGCTACAGGCAGTATAATCCCATCCATCTTCCTCATGGGAAATAAGCTCCCTCTCAGTTGGAAATGGAGTGGACATCACCACCCCTGACTCCTCAGGATGTAGGGAAGAGCTATGGACTACAGTGGACTTACTGTTATTCTACTATAGACATATTGTGATTCAAACAACGGAAGAAAGTACAACATTGATGTGGAGCCAGTGGCCACTGGAGGCTCTGAGGGCAGGGAGAAGGAAAAGCAGTTTTAATACAAGGGCTTTTTTGGGATTGGGAATTGTCCTAAGTGACATTGCAATGACAGATTTAGGCCATTTTATATAATCATATAACAAGCAGAACTGTTTGGAAGAGAGTGTGTTCTACAATGTGAACTATGGTCCATGCTTAATAGCAAAACCCCAGGATGTGTTTATCAATTGCAATTAATGTGCCACATTAATGAAGGATGTTTATGTGGGAGATTGTGGGAGGTGTGGGAGATGGGGTGTAGGGGAATCCCTATATTTTTTGTGTAGCATTTATTTAATCTAAATATCTTTAAAAATTAAAACAATTAAAATAAAAAATAAAAGGCAAGAAATAAGAAAGTAAGAAGTAAATTTTTCAGTATTTGCTGATGACAAGATCCTATATCTAGAATCTCCTGAAAAAAAATCCACAACAAAGCTACTGAAGCAAATAGACAAGTTAAGCAAAGTGGCAGGATACAAAATAATATGCAAAAATTAATAGCAATTCTATACACTCCTGATGTGCAACCTGATGAGGAAATCAGAAAAAAAGTCAATTTATAATAACAACTAAAATAATTAAGTATTAAAAAATAAACTTAACCAAAGGCATAAAGGACCTGTATTTAGAAAACTACAAAATATATCTTAAGGAAACTGAAGAAGACTTAAATAAATGGAAGGAATTTCTGTGCACATGGATTAGAAAACTAAATATCATTAAGATGTGACTTCTACCCAAACTGATTAACAAATTCAATGCAATCCCAATAAAAATTCCAACAATCTTTTTGCAGGAATGAAATAAACAAATTATCAAATTTATTTGGGAGAGAAAGTATCCCCGAATAGCCAAAATGAACTTTAAAAAGGAGAATGTTGTTAGAGGACTCTCAATTCCTGACTTTAAAGCATATTACTTAGCTACAGTGTTAAAAGAAGCATGGTACTGGCATAAAGAGGGGCACATTGAAAAATGGAGCTGAACTGCAAACTCAGAAATAGACCATCACATCTACAGTTAAGTGATTTTTCACAAGGCTGTCAAGCCTTCCCAGCTGAACCATAAGAGTCTATTCAACAAATGGTGCTGGAACAACTGGATAGTCATATCCAAAATAAAGAAAGGGGAACTGTATCTCACATCTTATACCAAAATTAACTCAAAATTCGTCAAGGACCTAAACTTAAACATAACATCCATAAAACTCCTAGAAGAAAATATAGGAAAACATGTTCAAGATCTTTTGGCAGGCAGTAGTTTCTTAAAATGTACACCCAAAACAGGAGGAATAAAAGAAAAAAATAGATAAATGGGACATCCTACAAATTAAACACTTTTGCACCTCAAAGAACTTTGTCAAAAATGTGAAAAGACAGCCAAATCATTGAGAGAAAATATTTGGAAACCACATATCCAGTAAAGGATTAATACCAATGATATACAAAAAGATCATACAACTAAACACTAAAAAGACAATACAACTGATTTTAAAAAGGGCAAAAATCTTGAATAGACAATTGTCCAAAGAAGAAATACAAATGGTGAAGAAACATATGAAAAATTGTTCCTCTCTAGAAATTAGGGAAATGCAAATCAAACTACAATGAGATACCATTTCTCAACTATTACCCTGTCACTAAAAAATAGTCAAAGCCTGTAAATGATGGAGAAGATGTGGAGAGATAGGAATACTTATTCACTTTAGGTGGGAATGTGTAATGGTATAGACACTGTGGAGGACTCTTTGGTAGTTCCTAA
>JAQZBX010076813.1:0-14378 GCA_029593785.1 Cabassous unicinctus | reverse complement strand
GAACCCAGGTCCCTCCATATGGCAGATGGACGCCCAACCATTTGAGCCACATCCGCCCCCCTCCTGTTTCTTTTGTTTGCTGGAGTTGGAATCCTTCACTCGGCCACACTGGTGGTGGCGGGGATGACAGCCACCCAGCTGACCTCCCGGGGTCTGAGGAGGGGCTGGGCCAGTGTCCTTCCTCCCACACCGCTTCCACAGTGTCACCAAGCAGAGGCGGTGAGCATGAGACACATTGCTCAGTGTTCACATGGCCCCTCTCTCCAGCGTTTCAAAGAGAATGATGGGTTTTCTTAATGCATCCTGATTAACAGTTAAGAAATGTTAAGTGGCGCGCAAGCAGGGCCCAGGGGTCTTGTAAATTGACTTTGCCGTGTGCATGCAGGGATTTGTGTGAAAGCCACACACTGTACGTGTTGGCGCCGAGTCTTATCTGGTGTCCTCTGAGCCCACGCTTAGCCCCCACTGTGCCGGAAGATTGTGGGCTTCCGAGTCGGGCAGCCCTTGGTCACTCTGTCCTGGCAGCCAGAGTCAAAGACTCTTAGAGGCTCGAAGGAAGGCGACCCTGTGTGCATTCACCAGCCTGAGAGAAGGGGAGACGTGTGCACAGTCATCAACTTGCCCATTCAACAAGTACTGCAGGGGCAGGGGCAGGGGCAGGGGGCCCAAGGCGAGCAAATGGGACGGTGCTCAGTGAGGGGTGCCAGGGCAGGGGGCCCTACACCGGGACCTGAGGACGGATGCGTGCGCACAGGGTGTGACCATGCAGGCCTCAGTGTCTGCAGCGCGACCTGCGTCTTACTGGGTGCTTGGACGGCGTGGGGCACGGGGCGTGGGCAGCAGTGTGCCGCGTGGAGGCTGCGCGCACGCCCACCGTGGGCCGCCTGCTGCATGCCCCCCGGCGCGCTCCCATCGCGCTCCCGCCCAGACCCCGCCTTCCTCCTCCCGCTTCCCCCGCAATAGCCCTTCCTCTTCCCCGGGTGTGCGCCGCGCCTCTTTGGGTCTATCTGGTCCCCACCCCCCATCACACCATAGGAATAGCGACTTCTTCTCACACCCCACCCCCACCCTGTCACGTGGCTGAGGATTAGGACTTCCGGCACCCAACCCCCCCACTTCCAAGGTCGAACAAATGCCTAGAAACTGAGGACCCACTGGGGGCCACAGGACCGGCTGGTTTGACCCAGCAGGTGTCGGGGCCACTGCTGTCTGGTGACAGGTGGGCCGAAGCGGAGCGTACCCAGGCTGAAGGGCGCCTGCTAGTGGCAGGTGACGTGTACTGCACCCAACTGCGCGTGGGCTCCTCCCCTAGGGCTTCATCAAACTAGAATTAACAGCTCAGACTCCCGACGATGGCCCACGAGGGAGGAACCAGCATTACCTCCATCTTACCTCTGAAGAAACTGAGGCACAGAGAGGTTAGGCCACTTGCCCAAGGCTGCCCAGCCGTAGGCGGGGGTGGGGTCAGAATTGGAGGCCACTGCCCTGAGCTCCGCCCTTCATGTCATGCTCCCTCCCCTTCCACACCCCCAAATCAAAGACCCGGGCCCTCAGGGTGGGCCTAGTCTGCCCGCCCCACACTGCTGGTGGACACCGGCCCCAGGCGGCCTGCTGCTTCCCGGTGTAGGAAGGTGCTGTGTGGCTCCCTGCAGGTGCAGGGGGCCGGCCTCCTCCATCTCCGGGGGGTGCCTTTCCTCCCCTTTGTAGCTGCGGTGGGGTGGGGGTGAGGAGAAGGGACTCCACACACCTAGTCTCAAGGCTGACGGCGGCAGGGCTCCGTGGAGCTTGTTCCGTGTCTGTGGAAAACTCGTCTCCCAGGTGCTGCTGGCTCCCTGGAAACGGCAGGTCGTTCACCTTTCACCGCCTCGCACCTGGCTTAGGACAAGCTTCCGGGTGGAGGCAGGGGCCCAGCCACCTGGCAGGAGAGGCCCTTGTGGAGGCGTGGCCAGGTGTGTGCCCTGCATCTCCTTCACCTGCCGGAGCACGGCCTTGCTGCCTGGCGGGAGCCTTGGTTCCCAGCGCCCTTGGGAGGTCGTCTGCAGCCGCTCAGGCTGCCTGGCCCCGGGAAATTTAAGCAGGTGCTCTCTTGCTCAAGGTGAAAGGTTGTGGCTGTGTGGAATGAGAGAGAAGAGGGAGGCCAGCCTGGGCTGCTGTCTCTCCAGTCTCAGTCTCTGGGAAACTAACCCTTCTGTCCCCACCCTAAAAGCACCCTAAAATGCCTTAGGATTTGATCTTCAGCTATTTGGCAGTTTTGTATCTGTACACAGCCTAGCAGCCTAGACACAACCAAGTGTGAATCCAGATACAGAAGTTGGGGATCAGGCATTCGTGCAGGCAGTGATTACTGAGCACCTACTATGTACCAAACACAGTAAGGCTTGGGAGACCAGAAAAAAAATGGAAACCCTGGCCTCAGTGTGCTGGCCGTCCGGGGTTGGGAAGGCAGGCAGTAAACAGATAAGCATGGCTTGTGTGACGACAGATGCTTAGGGAGCGAACCCGGATGCAGTGTGGCAGACAGGTGAGGTGGGGCGGGAGGGCAGGCGGCACAGGAGGGTGCGAGGTCAGGCAGGTGGCCGAGAGCTGGGAGGTAGGAGAAGAGTCGAGACAGTGTTGTGAACACACACCTTTCCCAGGCAGCCTCTTAATGCCCCTAGCTTCCCCACCACCTTGCAGACATGGGAGGAGCATCCCAGAGACGGCTCAGGGGCCCCCCAGTTGATGAACAGCCAGGTATGGATTTGAACCCAGATCTTCTGGGGTCCAGCCTGGCATCCGTCCTCTGACGTCCAACTGCCAGCCCTGGAGGTGGGTGGGTGGATGCTCCTGAGAGCATCTTGGCAACTCCAGACAGCAGATGGTCACAGACCTGGCTCTTCTCTTACCTGCCAGCTGATTCCGCCTCTATAGCCGGCTTCTCAGGGCTGCAGACCCCAGAGTGCCGTGGGGTTTTGGGGTTTACTTTTTGCTTGGAGTTTTTGTGATTTTCCCGAGGGTCTGAGCACGTCTGCAGAATCTCAGCAGTCTGAACGAGGACCGCACAGAACCCTGTGAGTTCCAGCCGGGAGAGAAGGTCTGGTTTGAGCTGAGCCTTGAAGTCAAGAGTTGGAAGCAGAGACTGGGGGGAGGGGAGGGCAGGGCACGCTGAGTGGAAGGACTGTTCTAGCGAAGGTCTGGAGGCAGAAACAGTGAGCACATGTCCAGAAGGATGCAGCCGGGTGCAGCACCAGATGTGACTGTGGAAGCAGCGCCCACAGCGCCATTTGTCGAACACCTACTATGTGACACGCACGTGCTAGGCACTTGGCATGTACCCCAGCTTTCCTGCTCACCTCTTTTTGAGCTTGGACAACTCACTTTACCTCTTCAATGCCCCATTTTGTCTGTAAAACGTTGATGGAATCTACCCCTTGGATTGTGAGGTGGATTAATTGATATCATCCAGTAACTGATGCACAAAAAGCACTTGATAACTTCTGCTTAATAGTAGCAATTATTAAGCTAGTTCCCTAATCCATCACCTGACCGTTTCTTTTCCTCTGGGTTTTTTGAGGTATGGTTTTTATACAGTAAAATATGCCCTTTTAGGTGTACAATACTTTGAATTTTGACAAATTTATATAGTTGTGTCAACACTACCACAATCTAGATATCACTCCCCAAATTCCCTTGTGCCCCTTTTTGTCAATCCTCTCCCCCTACCCGAATCCCTGGGAACTAGTGGTTTGGTTTCTGACACTAGTTTTGCCTTTTCTGTGTCATGTGAGTAGAATTGTACGGTATGTAGCCATCTGAGTCTGAGTTTTAATTGTTGAACAGTATTTCACGGTATGGATATATGACAGTTTGTTTATCCATTCACTAGCTGGTGGACATTTGAGTTGTTTCCAGTTTTTGGTGTTTATGAGAAAAGCTTTTGTCTGTGTCTTGTAATTTTTGATTGATTGCTGGACATTGTTTATAGACTGGAGATAAACAGGATTATGCCTGGAAATAGGAATGCCTCCTCTTTTATTGGCAGTTAGTGTGGAAAGTTGTCATGCTAGTCATGAATTGAGTTGGGTTTGGGTTTTCTTGCCTCAGGGGTAAATTGGGCCCTCTGACTTGTCTTATTTGGTTTACATGGTATTTTTGCATTTAGAAAGCATGGGATTTTACATAAAAATCTAGAATTCTGACTTCTCTTGAAAAGTCGAAGTTTGATAACACTGGTCCTGCAAACATGTCAGCAGTGGGCTTGTGCAGAGAGGTGGCTGCCCCACCTTGGGCAGGTCCTGTGTTCACGCCTTAGCTGCAGACCCCACTACTCCCTAATGCCTCACACCTACCCTGCTTCCCTCCTTTATGCTATCTCCCGGCCCTGGTTCTCGCAGATGGCTGAATTTGTGGCATCTAGATACTGAATGAAACTCAGTATGCTCTTTACAAAGATGGGGAACTATCTGCATCACTTAAAAATAGATTTCCATGCCAGAGGTTACAATCAAGCAGATAATCAAAGAGCTGAGTGCTGGAGGTTTTAGAATCCTTGACTCCAGGGAGCTCTTCTTTCCACACTAGTGGTGGCTCAAGGAGGTGGCAAGTCACTCCTGGCCGGTGCTCTGACCTGGCACCCCCTTTCTTGATTCCCCTTTGCACAGATCCATGCGTAGCGCAGGTGATTGCCCTCTGCCATCAGAGCTGGGATTTTCAGGATGGACAGTGACGCTCCATAGGAGAGGAGGCTTTTGTCAATGCCTAGAAGGGATAAACCCAGACAAGCCAGATTTTCTCACGTCCGCCCGAGGTGTGTGATGTTACCTGCTGGGAAGAGTCACGTTTGACATTTTATTTAGACTCCGAGTCCGCTGCCAGATGGCCGGAGCGGCAGCTGACGTACGCCAGACGGCTGCTCACGGGGGATTTAGAAACACAAACACATCCACGCGTCCGGGTGAGCCGCTGTTTCCGGACGAAGGGCAGGACTCCGCGGCTCTTTGGCCAGAGCTCCTCTGCACATCACGCAGATGGGCCCCTGGTATCACCGTCAATCGCCTGTGGAAGGGCAGAAAAAGGTCAAGGGTAAAAGGGGAAGCGCAATTTGAGAACAGGCTGCTTGTGCCGGTTTCTTGCTGCACTCGCTTAGGCCGTGCCTTCCCTTGAAGGACGCACCTGCACGGGCCTTGGCACTTGGGGTACAGGGGTGTGCAGTGGTGAACAGGGCAGACAAAGCCCTGCTGTCACTGAGCCGGCATTCCAACCGGGGACACGGGTGATAAAGGGGCATCGCCCGCTGTGCAGACCACAAGGCGGGCCCAGGAGCTGGAGAGTGGAGGGTGGGTTGGGGAGGGGCGGGCGTGTGATTTATGGTGTGGTTAAGCCAGAGTGAAGAGATGCGGGGAAGAACATTCCAGGTGGGGAGCCGCTGGGGCAAAGGCCCTGAGGGGGAATGTGCTTTGAATATTCAGGTGCCAGCAAGAAGGGAGGGCAGGGCGTGGGAGCTGGAGCAGGAGGGGCTCAGACCCTGAGGGGCCTCACGGCCTGGGGACGGCGCTCGATTTTATGTGGGCGGCACGAGGAAGCCACAGGGAAGGGCAGTGACTTACTTGTCCTTACGCAGCGGCTCCGCTGACCTTTGCGTGCTCTGGTGAGAGCGATGGAGGAAGCAGGGCCAGTTGGCTTGTTCCAAGTGAGATTCCCCCAAGAAACAGGTCTTTTCCTCCCCAAACTGGTAGGTGCATAAAGCGCCTCTGCCATCAGATTTAGAGCAGGCAGTCCGATGGTGGCTGGGTAGAGCAGAGGCCTGTGGGGCTTTCTGAGCTGGGTTGGCTGCCTGCCCAGAAGGGCCAAGATGTGGGCCAGGGCTGCACCCTGGAGCCCCCGATGCTGGACACTTGTCCCCAGAGGCAGACACGGAGATGGCAGCATGGCCCCGAGAGCAGGGGTAGAGGGGACAGCGAGGACGAAGACGCGGAACTGCTGCGGTAGACGGTGACTGCGCTGAGCAGGGCAGAGGACAGTGCGCCAAAGGGCAGCAAAGGAAGGCGAGGGGGCAGAGGGCAGCAGCAGGCCGGACCGCGGGGTAAGCCGAGAAGGCGGCGGGCAATGCAGAGGGGGTCTCCATGGCAGAGGGGGCGGTGGCCGGGCCTTTTCATAACTGGACGTGATGGGGAGTAATTGTGACCACGTCACCTCTTTGTGCTAAAGGGCAGCTCTCTGTCGCTCGCAGAATCAAGCTTCCGTTCCGTGGAGCAGCACCCCCAGCCCTCCTGGTCCCCTGCCGCCATTGCTGCCTGCCCCGCTGCAGCACCCCACCACACCCCCTTCTCCTGTGGCCCTCGCACAGGCTGTTCCCTCCCCGCCCTCTGCCCGGCTCTGCACCGCCGCCATCCCTGGCCCTGCCCGCCTTGCCCCCGGCTGCACCACGGGCTTCTCCAGGGAAGGCCCCGGGTCTGCTCCATCTCGGCTTTGCCAGTGTCTTGGCGAGCCAGGCATGGAGTGGGTGCCCACGGGGGCTCGCTGGCCGAATGCCGCTGACTGACCCACCCGGAAAGGGAGCTGGAAATGCTGGAGAGAGCCAGGAACACATCCCTCACCCCACCCCTGCTCCCAAAAGTCGCAGCCCCTCCCCAGTGTGCCGTCCTCCATTCGGCAACAAGCTTTGCAAACAGAATTTTCCTCAGAGAACTTGTGCTTTGGATTCAGATGGGGGCGGGGTGGGGACCTGCTTTGCCTCTCAAATGAGGTTCTGAAAGGAGCTGCTGAAATTCCAGCGCCCTCTGTGGAGAGAACCCGGGGCTTTGAGGGCACTGGTCGGCTGTGGCCCATCAGCGCCAGCCTGCCTTGGGCCTGCCCCCCACTTCCTAAAGGCCAAGGGTCAGTTCCTCCTGAAATTGACTATGTCCTTGAGCATCCCCTCTTTTTTCTTTTCAATGTTCTGCTTCTTGTTGCCATATTTGTGCGTTTGCTGGGTGTTATATAGGAAAAGACTTTATAAACTGTGAGTTATTACACAGTTATCACTTGGCAATGATGCAAAGTATTATTTGTGTATTTGTAACTGTCTAATTCCACAAATGGCTTTAGGTGACTTACCTAGACTCTGTATACTTAAATAAACAAATAGTTAATTAATTAGTATGAAGAGTAGATAATAATAGGAAAAGAACAAACCCAAACATAAAGGTGAGCGTCCTAGCAGCCAAGGCAAAATGGGAAACGTGACTGGTTATAGGAGTCCTAGGGTCCATAGGTAAAGCGAGTGGGCTGTTCAGGAGAAGCAGAGCGTTTTTTGGATACTGGGATCGAAGTGAATTGTATCCTGTGGACTCCTTTTGGGGGCTCAGTGTAAAATCACGCTTTGGTATGCCATTGGCCTGCGGGGCTAAGACGCAGTCCTTGACCTCAAGAAGGCCGAGCACAGACCGCCACATGCATGGCTCTGGAACGAGGCGGTGAAGATAAGGGCAGGTGAGGGGGGCAGGTGCCAGGACGGCTGTGAGGATCCGGGGAGGCCCCTTGGAGATGGCTCCTGAAGGAGGGACGGGGTCATCAACAGCTCAACTTCTGGTCTTGAGGAATCCATTCAGTCACAAGAAAGCCACTGACCACTGGCTGGGGAGGAGAGTAGCCACGCTGGCATCAGGTCCTGCTCTGCTACTTCCGGGTTAGTTCTCCCCCAGTCCTCGTCTCCCTATCTGGGAAATGGGAGTGGAACCAAGACTGTGTGGGAGAATGCAGGGCTTGCTGGAAAATAGCATTCTGGCTTTAAGTTGTTATTGTTTGAAGGACGGTGCTCTTGACATAAGGATACACCACAGAGCCCAGGGAAGGGGCCAGGGACAAATGTTTTCCAGGGACCCACCCTGTGCCACATGCATTTCATATGTCACGTCATCCGAGGCCCACACTAACTTGTGAGGCACTTTTCCCATAGGCGCCTGGCGCTCCAAGCCCTGAGAGGTGGGTGCCCTGACCCCTGGCCAGCAGGTGGTGGGGCTGGGATTCAAACCCAGGCAGTCTGGCTCTAAAGCCCGTTCCCTTTCCACTAAGCCAGGCTGCCTCGGCGGAGTCCCCGGCCAGATGGCTTTGGGTTTTGTGCTGCCCGTTCTCCCACCCGGATGCCACTGAAGTGAAGGCCTGTCACGCAGCTGCCAGGCAGGGGGCTGCAGGAGCCGAGACAGGGCTGCAGGGCGGAAGGAGTTCAGAAAGCGGAGCCTCCCAGGGGCCGGCAGGCCTCCCCCTCCCCTGCATCTCACAGGTTCCCCTCCAGCCTAGAGAGAGGGCCTGGCTGGGAGGGAGCGTCCGCCAGCAGCTGGCCCCTGCCCCCAGCTGTCACTGGAGGATGTCAGCTGGGAACCGCAGGGCGATCCCTTGACAGGTGGATGGTGACTCACCTCTCTGGCGCTCACGGCACATTTTAATTACAGCGAAGGAGAGCAGAGTGGTCCTTCGGCTCTGGGCCTGTGCCCTGGGCTCCCCGGCCTCGCTTGCTGTGCGTTTTGCTGGGATGCCAGGTGGGGCGGTGGCTTTTTCCCAGGAAATACCCCCGCCTCCACCACCAACAAAAAGAACATCTTGAGCTTCATTGGCTTTTAAAGGTAGCCTCCAAGAGAGGATGTGGGATGGGAAAAAGACACGGAGCAGGTTGCCTGCGATGACGGGGCACGACCTGCCCGGGCCCGCGCGTCTGCCCCTGGCACCCGGCAGCGTGGGGCTCCTGCTCCTGGGCGTGAATCGGCTCTGCCCGAGGCATTTACGCTCCCTGTAAAACGGGAGCAAGGTGCCAGTCGGCTGCTACCCCAGGGAGCAAGTGGACATGGGCAGGCCGGCCCAGCCGCAGGCTCGTCCCCTGACTGTGTGCCGCCCCTGCGGGCCCCGGCCGCTACGCACCGTCTCATTGGATGCCCCTGTGCAGTGGGGATGGGGCTGGCCTCCCTTTACAGATGAGGGCACCGGGGCTCAGGGAGTCAGGTGATGCAGAAGGGGGCTTTTCCCCTTGCCCCTCCCTCTGAGTGAAGGCCAGTCCCTCCATGGTGGGTGAAGGACGGAAGGAGGGGGACAGAGGGAGGGCTGAAGAAACTAATTGGTTCTCTTCACTTTGGCAAGAGGGGGTTCAGGGGATCCTTCTTGTCCTCACACATCGGCAGGGCTGCGGGGACCCAGGGGCAGCCCTGTTGAACACGGATTTTACAATTCTAACTGTGTGGGTATGGACTAGGCTTCCGTTTCCATGTCAAGTGGTGTCAGGTAGTGAGCTCACTGGCCCTGGAGGCATGCAGACACCTCTGGAAGGTCCCTGTGCTGGTGTTTCCAGGTGCATTCACATGGGGATCAGGTGACCGCTGAGTTCCTTCCGGCCTGAGAGTCTGGGACATTCCCCTGGGGCTTCCTTGCTCTGCAGCACAAACCTGTCATCATTCTGTAAGCATCTATTGAGCACTTACTGTGTTCCAGATGCTGCCCTCGGGGAGTACGCCATCTGAGGGGGAGGCGGGCATGGAAACAAGCAGCTCACCCCCGTGTGGTCAGCATGGTGGTGGAGGGGAGCCTGGGAGAACGGGAACCCCGAGGAGGTGCCCGACGCCCCCCGAGTGGAGGCTGTTTTGTTAGTCCAGTGGATTTCATGGGACGGGAGAGCAGGGGACGGGCGTTTTGGACGAGCGACGAGCATTCCCAGGGGCTCGGAGGCAGGCTAGGACGGACTGTGTTCTGGGAGCCTCTGGAGCTGGACTGACAGAATCACGAGATCAGTGGTGGAGGTGGGGGGCTCCGGGAGAGTTAGTGTGGAGGGCGTTTGTCCAGCAGGCAGCGGGCGTTCACCAAGCACTTCCTGGGCGGACCCTGAGCGGACCGGGGGGCCCCTTGCCCCAGTTTCCTCACCTGTAAAACAAGGATAGCTGTCCCTCCCCCCATTCATTGCA
Source organism: Cabassous unicinctus (assembly GCA_029593785.1). Classification (NCBI taxonomy): domain Eukaryota; kingdom Metazoa; phylum Chordata; class Mammalia; order Cingulata; family Chlamyphoridae; genus Cabassous; species Cabassous unicinctus. The sequence continues at coordinate 4,476 of JAQZBX010076813.1, read as the reverse complement.
GGGTGCACCCCAGCACGGAGCTGATGGCATTGATTTCCCTTCCCTTCCATCACGGCTGCCCAGACAGATGAGCAAATTGGACCTCAGTCGGGGCCTTTTGCTTAGGCAAGCGTGTCACTTGGCTAAGCACCAGGGGTTTCTCTTTATCCAGGTCAAGGCCGAGGGACTCTGCAGCTTGGAAGGGGACCCGCTGGCCCTGGGCTGGGCCTGGAGACAGCAGGGCCCACACCCCCCAGCTCAGCCCGTGGGCCCCACACACCAGAATCAACCTGGCCCTCTCCTGCCCTGGAGCTGCCTCCGCCTCCAGCCACTGGTTCTTCCTGTTCCCCAACTATAAGGAGAGGCTGCCCCCAAGCCTCAAACACCAGACTGAGTAGCCAGGGAGCCCAGTTCCCAGCAGGAATAACACACCCCATTACCGGCTCATCCGTCGGCAGAGTGAAGCCCTCTCAAGCTTGGCCTGGCATTCGAGGCTTGGGAGCCTAATGCCCACAGACCCCAGCCCCATCCCCACAGTCACCAGTACCCCCTCCAGGGCAGTGAGGCGACGAGGCATCAAAGCTCTGATGGATAAAGAGATGGCCCCAAAGAGGAGACCCCATGTGCGAGGGGCCCGAGGCCCTCCTGATGGACGATTCTTAGCGTGTGGCATCAGCCTCCTGGACGGTGAAGGTCAGCCTTGAGTGCTGAGCTTGTCTTCCGGCCCTGTGGATGCTTCAAGCCGACGGGAAGCAAGGGGGTCCTTGCTCCGCTCAGGTTTTACAAACAGAGAAGCTGAGGCACGTGGTGACAAGGGACGTGACTGCTGGGGCCACCCTGCGTGTGGGGCTCTGGTGGACATGGGGCCCTGGGCAGCTTCTCCTAACCCTAGGAGACCCTGCGGGGAGGAATTCTTCTCCCCATTCCACAGGGGAGGAAATGGAGCCACAGGCACCGTCTAGCCCCTCAGCTGCCTGGGACCCCCACCGCACTGCACCGCGCCTCGACCTGACTCCCGGCTTCACATGGCCCCCTCTCCTCCTGAATCCCGTGTTTCTAGACCTCAGCACCGTGGCACCCACGCAGGCTGGGCCACATGCTCAGCTGGGCACTTGAAGCGGATCGCCACGCACATGGATGTCCTGGTCACTGTCATGTCATCCTCCAAAGCTTGGGACAGCAGAGAGGCAGAAGGTGCAGTCCACAGGGGCCTGGCCCTAGGCCAGCCGGGCTTCCGCAGGCCCAGCACTTCGGGGGCAGGAAGCACCGCGGCCAGAGGCTGAAGGCCAGGGCAGCCCCGGGGCCGGGGGAGGCTGGCGCGGGGGCAGCACGCCTTCACTGTGAACGGCCCCATTGACTGGGCGGGCGGCCGACAGCCAGGAGGCAGCGGCTTTCCCCCGGGGCCCCTGGGCCTCCGCCCCTGCTTACAGCTGCCTGGCAAGGCTTCCGGGGCTGCGTCACCCCAAAAGAGGCAGCTCTCTCCCGCCCCGTGCTGGTTTGGTTCACTGGAGAGCTGCTGGGCCTGCTGTGGGTTCTGGGCGAGGGGCTGCCCTGACAGAACCCCAACTGGATGGCTTAAAGCCACGGGAACGTACCCCTCACGGTCCTGGGGGCCGCGAGCCTGAAATCGAGGTGCCGGCAGGAGGGAAGAATCTGTTCTGTGCTTCTCTGCAGGCTCCTGGCGGGGCCGGCGGTCCGGGGTGTCCCTGGCTTGTGTGGGCATAGCTCGATCCCCGCCTGTCACCTGGCCGTCTTCCCTCCATGTCCCCGCGCTGAGCTTTCACAGGGCCCTGCGCAAGGCCACCCTGCCTCAGGAGCCTTCCCGGCCTCGCCCGCCTCCCCTGGCGCCCCTTGGCTCGCAGCCGCGTCATCCAGGCTCTGCCTCTGCCTCCACGCGGCCCTCTGCTTGAGTCCTTCTGCGTCCCCTCCTCTTCTTATAAGGACACTCATCACTGGCTTTAGGGCCCACCCTACTTTCCATCTGCCAAGACCCTATTTCCAAATAAGGTCACATTCTGGGGTCCCAGCTGCGTGTGAATGTGGGGGACACCAGTCAAGCCCAGGCAGGCACCAGCCCTCACTTGGCACGCCTTTTCCTCCAGCCCCACAGAGCACTCCCCTGGGCCTGAGCCACCCTGGGACGCCCTCCCTCTCTCCCTCTCCATCCAAGGCTCAGCCTGGAAGCAGCTGCCTCCTCGGGGCCTCTTCTCCTTTCCCTAGGCGGATGGAGGCCCCACGTCGTCGCGCCAGCTCCCCTGGATCCCGGTTTCACCTTCTCCGGGTTGCCAAGCGCGCCCAGCCTTGTTGCTTCTCTTGTCCCCTGAGGTCAGGACGCCCCCATGACATGTCTCAATGGCTTCATTCTTGTCTCCTTTCTCAGAGGTGAGCACCTACTGTGTGCTGGACAGCATTCAGGGCTTCGAACATATGTTCATCACAAATCCTCACGGCCTCCCTGAAGGCAGGTGCTATTGTCACCCCCATTTTACAGAGGAGGAAACTGAGGGTCCCGTGGGTAAGTCACCGGCCCAGGCTTGGCGGCGGGGACTGGGCTCGGCTCTGCCCAGGTCCGCTCAGTACGGATCGTGTGGGCTGTCTTAGGACGCGCGTTAGCCAGGGCGTCTGGAGTTTGTTCACCCGTTCATTCATTCAGTCATTCAACAAGCGTTTCTTGAGCCTTCTTTGTGTTCCATGCTAGGGAACTAGTAGGCAACAGACAGGCTCTGCCCCTGCCCTCATGGACTTACAGTCCAGCAGGGAAGCAAGACAGATGTGTCCTGTTGTGAAGGACAAATGGGGACCTTGTCCTGATTTGGCCACTGATCCCTTCTGTGGCCTTGGCCAGGGACACAGCCAATCTCCACGGCTCTTCTGGCCCGAGAGGAGAATCTGCACCCCTACAGCCCCGTTTCCCCAGCACACCCTTGGCCCCAGCGGCTGCCAGCCAGCCCAGGGGAGGCCCCTAGTCCTGGGACCCAGTGTGCCCCAGGCAGAAACCCCTGGACAGGCGGCAGCTGGTCAGGTGAGCGTGCTTGCCCAGTCTGGACATACTGGGAGCCCCCGTGCATAGAGGCCAAGTTGGAGGCTTTTGAATCCCTGCTGGGTCTGCGTCCCGGGCTCTGGGAAAGAATCAGGAGGCTTTTCATGTCTGATGACTCAGAGCTCCCGAGAAGGAAGCACAGGGTCAAGCTCTCTCCACTCAATAGGGGCTTTGAGAGGCGACCGAGCTCCCACTTGCAGGCGAAACCCAGTCCTGGACCGGCATGCCGTGGTCTGCCCATGCAGGGAGGCAAAGGTGACGCTGGGCTCACCTCGCCAGACCCCGCCACCTGGCAGACCCGCCTGGCAGACCCACCTGGCAGACCCACTCAGTTGTGGAAGCTGGGAAGAGCTTCGGGCAGAGCCACACAGAAAAAGGAAAACTCTTCCCACCCACCGAGGACACTTTCTATTCCGGCCGCTCCAAGCCCACCGGACATGGGGCCCCACCCTGAACACACAGCGTCTGGCGGAATTCAGTCTGCAGGGGAGGCTGAGTTCAGGCTGGGTTTTGTTTTGTAAAAAACTTTATCCAAATTCTTGTGCCAAACTCATTTCAGGAGGGAAAGGTGGAAAAGAGTGTACTGGTTTATTTACGGCTGCCGTGACGAACAAGCATGAAGTTGGTGGCTTAAACCAGCGCACCTCTGGGGACCAGAAGTCTGAAATGAGCCTAATGGGGCTAAAATCGAGGTGTCGGCAGGGCTGGCTCCTTCTGGAAGCTCCAGGGAGATGCCGTTTCTTGCCTTTTCCAGTGCCTGGAGGCCACCTGCATTCCTTGGCTCATGGCCCCTTCCTCACCTTGTTCTATATTCTTGCTTCCGTCGTCACATTTCCTCTTGTTTATAAGGACATATGTGATGGCATTTAGGGGTACAGCAAGACAAGCCAGGGTTAGCTCCCCATCTGCCTGCAAGGCCCCTGGTGCATGTAAGGTGTCACCACACGTTTCCAGGGTTTAGCATGGGGGTCTTTGGGGGTGGGGGGCAATTTTTCAGTCAACCACCAAGATCGTCTTGGCCAATTCCACGTCAGGGTGGTTCCGCCCAAAGGCGCCTGTATCCTCCCTGGCGGGAGGGGCCTCTGGCGTCGAGCTGTGACTCCCACCTGTGCCACCGCCGCCGGCACCTGTAACCCACAAATGGCCATGGCCGGAGCACCTCAGTCCAACGCCGATGTACCCACAGGGCAGCGGGCCTGGCGAGGGGCTCTCGTGTCCAGCACACGGCCAGGATGCAGACGCAGGTGCCTGGCTCCTTCAATCTGTGTATTGACCCTAAAGTTTAGAAAGGAAACGGACACCTAGAAGCAAAATTGAGAATTTGCAAGTGCGGTCGCTGCTGAAATCGGGCTCGCCCTTTGCGCGCCGTCCCATGGTTTGCATTTATTCCCGCATCAGAACTCTGTTCCTGCCCTGATAGCTGGGAACACTTCATTTTGCTCACGTCGTCTGAAGTC
>JAQZBX010076812.1:0-14377 GCA_029593785.1 Cabassous unicinctus | reverse complement strand
ATAAAAAGTCTTTTCAAAGCACTCTTAGCCTTTTCCATCAAGCATCTCACAATTCCTCCAAAAAAAAAAAAATACCCCTTACCCATTTATAAAACTGTTTCAACATTTTGTTAATTGCAAAAGGACGACCCCACTCCTGGTACCAAATTCTGTATTAGTCAGCCAAAGAGGTGCTGATGCAAAATACCAGAAATCTGTTGGCTTTTATAAAGGGTATTTATTTGGGGTAAAAGTTTACAGTTACCAGGCCATAAAGCATAAGTCACTTCCCTCACCAAAGTCTATTGTCAGGTGTTGGGGCAAGATGTCTGTTGATGTCTGCCATGAGTTCAGGCTTCTTGGGTTCCTCTCTTCATGGGGCTCTGTTTCTCTCCAGGCTCAGCTGCAGTGCTCTTGCCACAAAGCTGGCTGTAGACTATCAGGTGAATGGCTCTGTCTTTCTCCCCGAGGCCCTCTGCCATGTCTATGGAGCTGTCTCTATTCCCCTGTGTTCTTCTCCTGTGTGTTCACTTCCTGGGCTCCAGCTCAAAACTCCAACTCTCTTCTCTGCCATGTAATTTTCTCTGTGAGTCCCTACTCACGAAGGGGGCAGGGACTCAACATCTTATTGATGTGGCCCAATCAAAGCCCTAATCATAATTTAATTACACCCAGGTACAGACCAGTTTAGAAACATAACCCAATATGTATTTTCAGAATTCATAAACAATATCACACTGCTACAACCCAGAAGAATTGAAAGCATGCACACAAACAGATATATGCACACCAATGTTCACAGCAGCATTATTCACTATTGCCAAAAGTTGGAAACAACCCAAATGTCCATCAACAGATGAATGGATAAACGTATTGTGGTATATACATACAATGGAGTGTTACTCAGCTGTAAGAAGGAATGCGTTAACACACAGGGTAACATGGATGAATTTTGAAGACCTTACATTGAGTGAAGCAAGCCAGGCATTGAAAGCCAAATATTACATGACCTTACTGATATGAATTAAGTAAATTGAGCAGACTCACAGAGCCTGAGTCTGGAAGATAGGTTTACAGGAGACAGCAAGGGAGTAGAGGATTGTGAGCCAATGCCTATATGGACAAAATCTACATATAATTTTAACGTACCCATAAAGGCACTAAATATGGTAATTAAAATCAATGCTGGAGCAGACTCTGGGTTGGTCCTAATTCTGACATAGGGATCTACTGCATAGAAGACTACTGGAGAAGGATTTAGAAACACCAGTGTAGCTGATACTGACCACAATAACAGCCTTTGAAAATCCTGCAAGCAGAAAGATTATAGGAGCTGGCGATGTAGCAACCCTTGCCACCACGCAGCTACCCTTCCATCTCTATTTATGCCACAGGGTTAGTCACCTGACAGTCACATCAAAAGCTCCCCCAGTGATGGGAGCAGAACTTAATCAGGGTCCCTAAAGGTTTGAGAGCCAGCACATGGGTCTGTTTATAGAGCTCCCAGGTGTGGACACATCTGTCTCCTGTCCCCACATTCTTCCTCTGGCCCAGGAGGGAAACAGATTCAACGGTCTTTTTATTAGTCAAAGGGCTGCTGATGCAAAGTACCAGAAATCTGTTGGCTTTTATAGAGGGTAAAAGCTCACGTTACAAGGCCCTAAACAGTCCAACTCAAGGCTGCTTTCTCACCAAAGTCAGTTGCCACATGTTGAAGCAAGATGGTCACTGATCTCTGACTGGTCTCTCCTTTCCTTCCAGGCTTCCAGTCCTCTCTCTCTCCTGGTTAAGGCTTGTCTCTCAGGGCTTCCTCTATCAGTCTTGGCTGTCTTCCCAAGGTCAGCTGTAGGTTATCAGGCAAATCATCTATCTTTCCCTGGGGCCCCAAGGTCAAACATGACAGAGCTCTCTCTCTTCTGGTGTGTCTTCTTGAGTGAGTGTCCTTTTATTTCAGCCCACCAAAGGGGCAGGGACTCAATCTGAGTCATGTCTTACTGACGTGGTTGAATCACAGCCCTAATCTCAACAGGTGGCTTAATCAAAGACATCTCAGCTGCATCTAACACAATGAAAGGGTATTACTTTACAACATACTCTTTCTCTTTTTGGGACTCATAAATAATCTTAAACTGTTACAGTCTTATACCAGGGTTTCCCAAGCAACTTCTTTGGCGCTTCAGCCTTCTAATCTTGGGGTAATCAAATTTTTCTCTTCCATCCCTTTCTTCACACCTTCCCATCAGAACTTAGTGTTGGGGGGAAAAGTAAGGGAGAGTTAGTCTCTGGAAAGGGAGCCACAGACCAGAAGGGCACAAAAATTCCTTACGGCTTCCATAACATTCTAGGCCATTAAGTACAATTTAGACTATTTAAGAGAATATAAATCATAAGAAGCAAGTTCTCAGAACACAATGAAATTAAACTAGAATTCAGTAGCAAAAAGACAGTTGGAAAACATTTATTAAAGATTAAACAAATGTAGTAAAACATAGGTCAAGGAAGAAGTCTCAAAGAAATTAAAAATATCTTGAGCTAACTGAAATTTAACAAAATACAAAAAGCAGCAAAAGCTATGCTTAAAGAGGATTTATAGTATTAAATGCAGACTTTATGAAAGAAAAATGATGTAAAAACTATAATCTAAGCTTCCACCTTTGGAAAATAGAGAAGAACAATTTATGCCCATAGCAAGCATAAGTAAATAAATAATAAAAATAAAAACAGATATGAAAAAAACCAGATATGACATTTTAAGCAGGAAACAATAGAGAAAATTAACAAAGCCAAAGGTTTGTTTTTTTGACAAGGTTGATAAAATTGATAAACCTCTAGCCAAGACAAAAGAAAAGAAAAGTTATCTCTAGCAGAAATGAAAGAAGGGTCATCACTACTGATCCCATGGATATCAAAAGTTATAAAGGGGGAAGCAGATGTGACTGAGTTCCTGCCTATCACACAGGAGGTCAGAGTTCAGTTCCTGGGGCCTCCTGGAGAAGATGAGCAAGATGGCGAGCTGACGCAACAAGGTGACGCAGTGAGATGACTTAACCAAGAGACAGTGAGGAAACACAATGAGAGACACAACAAAGCAGGGAGCGGAGGTGGCTCAGGCGATTAGGCATCTCTCTTCCACATGGGGGCTCCTCGGGTTCGGTTCTGGGTGCCTCTTAGAAAGAGAAGACCAGAACACAGCAAATGGACACAGCAAATGCAAACGATGAGGGGGTGGGGAAAAATAAATAAATAAAATAAAATGTTTAAAAAAAAGTTATAAAGGAATATTCTGAATAAGCCTATTTTACAAATTTGCTAACCTAGATCAACTTAGATCAAGTACCAAACTTACACACGAAAAAAATATAGATCATCTTAATAGGTCTATATCTATTAAGGAGATTAAATCAATAATTAATAATCTTCCAAAGAAGAAAACACCATATTTGGATGGTTTCAATAGTGAATTCTATCAAGAGAGAAATAATGCCAAATCTCCACAATTTCTTCTGAAAAATAAAAGCAGAGGGATCACTTCCTAACTTTCTATGGAGCCAGGATTACCCAAATACCAAAACCAAATAGGGACCTTAGAAGAAAGGACTACTCAAGACCAATATCTCTTATGAACATGGGTGCAAAAATCCTTAAGAAATATTAAGATATTGAATCCAACAATGCATAAAAGAATTGCATGCTATAAACAACTAGGATTTAATGCAGCTAAACAAGGCCAGTTTGAATCAATTGAAACCAATTCTATCCTTTAAAAATCAATTAATCAACCACATAAATAAGCTAAACAAGAAAAATCATACAATCATATAAAGAGACAAAAAATGGAAAATCCAGTACTGTATCATGATAAAAACTCTCAGCAATCAAGGAATAGTGGTAACTTGCTCAATTCATAAAGAGCATCTTTAAAAACCAAGAACAAACACTGAACCTATTGGTGAGAAACTGGACACGTTCCCTACAATTCAGGAGGAAGGCAAGGGTATATCCTCTAACCACTCCTACTCAACATCTTACAGGGAGACCTGGTTGGTTCAATGAGACAGGAAAAGGGAGTAAAAGGTATACACATTGGGGAAGAAGAAATAGAACTATCTTTATTCATATATGACACAATTATCTCTGTAGAAAATCCTAGTGTATTGTCAAAAAAGTCCAGGTATTAATAATCAAGTGTAGCAGTATCATAGGATAAAAAATTAATATACAAGTGCCAATTGTTTTTGTATCTAACGGCAACAAAAACTTGAAATTAGAAAAAAAATAGTATTTATAACGGCACCAGTAATGGATTGCATTTTGTCTCCTCAGTAGACACATTCCAGGCCTAATCCCCAGCACCTCTGAATGTGATCTTGTTTTAGAATTAGGGTCATTACAGATGGAGTTGGGCAAGTTAAAATGAGCTTGTACAGGTGTAAGGTGGACTCTTAATCCAGGATGACTGGTGTTCCTATAAGAAGAAAACACAGTTGCCAGATCAAAGTGTAACACCTAAAGCCAGAATGCCATGCATTCCTGGCAAGCCACCACTAGAAACCAGGAACAGATTCTTCCTTCCAGACCTTGAAGGAAGCATCACCCCTGCCAGCACATTGATTTCAGACTTCTGTTCTCCAGGACAATGAGACAATACATTCATGTCTTTTTAAGTCACCAGATTGTGACATTTGTTACTGCAGCCATAGCAAAGTAAGGCAGCACCAAAAATGAAATACATAGGCATTAATCTAACAAATATATACAGGATCTATATGCAAAACTATAATACACTGAAGAAAGAAATCAAAGAAGAGCTGAATAAATGGAGAGATAGTCCATGCTCATGAGTTGGAAGACTCAATATTGCTTAGATGTAAATTATTCATAACTTAATTTGTGGATGCAACACAATCCTGATCAAATCTGAGGAGATATTTAGTAGGATAGACAAGTTAATTCTAAAGGTTATATGGAAATGCAAGACATCTAGTATAGTTAACATAATCCCGAAGGACAAAAACAGATTTACAAGGCTCACATTATCCGATTTCAGTATTTATTATAAAGCTACATTAATCAAGACACTATGGTGTTGGAGAAGGTTTGGTTTTGAAACAGAATAGGGAAACAAGAAATGGACCCATATAAACATAATTAATGTTGAGAAGGTGCAAAGCAATTCAATGGAGACAGAATAGCATTTTAACAAATGACACTAGAAAATTAAACATTCAAACACAATTAAATAATAATTTCCCAAATTTAATGAATGACATGAATATGCACATTCAAGAATTCCAATGAACCCCAAACAGGAAAAACTTGGAGAGAACCATGCCCAAACACATAGTTGTCAAACTGTTGAAGTCAAGGACAAGGAAAGAATTCAAAATTTGCAAGAGAAAAATAATTTGTTCTGTACAAGGGAGTCCCAACAAGATTAAGTGTATATTTCTCATCAGAAACCATGGAGGTAGAAGTTTGTTGTATGAAATATCTAAAGTGCTGAAAGAAAACAAGTGCCAGTTGTTTTAGGTTCTCTGGTTGTTCAAGCAAATACTATGCAATGAATCAGCTTAAACGATGTGAATTTGTTAGCTCATGGTTTTGAGGCTAAAAGAAAGCTCAAAATCAAGGCATCATCAGGGCAATGCTTTCTTCCTGAAGACTGGCGTTCTGGGGCTGGCTGCTGACGATCCCGGGTTCTTGGCTCCTCTGTCACATGGCAGTGCACGTGGTGACCTCTCCTGGCCTTTTCATTCTCTTCCAGGTTCTGCTGAGTATCAGCTTCTGGCTGCTGCCTACGGTTTTCTCTGTGTCTGAATTTCATTCTCTTATAAAGGACTCCAGTAATAGGATTGAGACCCATGTTGATTGAGGTGGCCACACCTTAACTGAAGCAGCCTCATCAAAAGGTCTTATTTATAATGAGGCTACACCCATAGGAATGGATTATGTTTAAGAACATGTTTTTTTTTTCTGGGGTTACGTGCAATTCCAAATCTTCACTCTGAGTGCTGAGGGTTTGCGTGTGCAAAGAGCAATGATGGTGGGAAGGATGGAGAACATGGACTTCCAGGTGGAATTCAGTGGTTCCAGGAAAGAGAGCAGAGGGGAGCAAGGTTGTGAGAGAAGATGTGGTGGGCAGAAAGAGAAGTTCTTGAATTTGGGATTTTGGAGGGAGACATTTTTGAAAGTCCAATGAGTGCAGTCCTTCATAAAGTTACATGCTGTTGTGAACAGGACAGGATTTTGGAGTAGAAATAGTTTCAAGAGATTTAAAGAACAGAGAATTAGAGGTATCATCCGGATGCATTTTTAAATTATCAAGCTTGAGGTCTGAAGCTTATCAAAGAGAATGAAGCGCAGCTGGAAATGAAAACTTCAATGAAGGCGTGGAGTAACCCTAGCATCTGCAGATGACGACAGGAAAGCAGGGTAACTGGTGGAGATGTGCAGTTATATGACGGTGAACGCCGATAGGGGGGAGGTGGGAAGAAATGAGAGGTGCCTGTAATTGACCATGAGCCCCTAATGAGGAAATGCTCCAGTTGTATGTGGGATATCAGAGAGAGGAAAGGCCACTCTTTGAGTTTCAGGGGCAGTATTCTCTGGAGGAATCATGCTGCCCTTAGTATAGGAAGGTGGAGAGAATGTTCAGAGATGAGAGTGAGGTATATGGGATTTGGCTTATTACGCTCTGAGGATTCCAGAAGTAGCAGGAAGGAATTTAGGAAGGAAGGTGATTGCTGGTGGAGCCAGAGAGGGGCTGCAGTGCTTCCAGTGGCTGTTCAAGGCCAGCTAATGACACCTAACCCAAGAGTCCTGGGCAGCTGGGGCGGGGGCAGACGTGGACAGGGCTTCGTCCTGATGGACCCAGAGCAGTACGAGATTGTGAGTTTTGGACACAGGTAGAGGAGGCAGGTCTTGCTGTGTCCTCACAGATGTCTGGGGCCAGTGGTGACGAGGGTCAGGACTCGGGATGGTGGCCAGTCACATGTCACAGCCTGTGGCTTCCCAGCTGTGCTGCTGGTACTGCCATATGGGGCAGCTGGACTTCAGAGGGTGGCCTTGCTTGAGATTCTCTGTCAATTGTGGGGATTCTCAGCCGAGAGAGGAAAGTTAGCCTGTATCTGAATGGGGCCATGCATGTGAGAGGAATTTTCCAAAATATCTGACTTGCTGATGATGTCCTGAGAAAGTCTTGGCTTGAGAAGATTAATGTTTATTTCCTGATGTAGAATGTATTCATCAAATTGGGGGTAATTTGGGGAGATATGGGCTTAAATATCTGTGCTAGTTTATTTGATTCCATAGTTCATAAAACATGCTTTAATCCCATGCATTTTAATGAATTAATTCTGTAGTTCTGCACCTTCACCTATATAACTTCACCTGTGGTGGAAGGAATCAGATCCAGTGGAGGGTACCAAGGAGGCGACCTGGCCACATGTGTTATTTGATGTTTGGAGATTGGAGACAGTGAACGCATCAGAGCCAGCACTCCAAGCGTTTGCACAGTTCCAGGCTGCCACGCTGGGAACTTCAATACATCCTCTTACGAGTCTGCTGTCACAATAAACAAACACACAAACAAAACAGCACACAAAGCTGACCTAGAGCTCAAAGGCATTTGCCTCTCCACCGGCCTGTGCACAGGCACTAGGCTGTGGGCTCTGTAAGAAGATACAGTGAACCTGCAGGCAGGGACGGTGCCCTCAGAGCAGCAGGAGGAGTGATGGGCGAGACTGTGAAGTCCGGGAAGAAGGTTCGGATGATTTACGTCCTCAGTCTGTGCGGCTCTGATCTGCCCTAAGAGTGACTCCAGTTGTGCTATAACCATGGAACCACTGACTCTTTAATATGAAAAATGAAGTAAATGTAGTTATTAATATTTCCTTTAAGAGGTAAAAAGCATTTAACAAGCATAAATTACATTTTTTAATGAATATTGACTCTATTATATATGACGTTAAATTTCTTGATCATGTGTTACCTCTCAGCATTTTGCTAAAATGGACTGTATAGGATTCAATTTCCCCATCAAAACACTGTGAGGTCATTTTGAAAATCTCCCCAAGCAAATGTGGCCATTTGAAACGATCCAGCTCTTTTAATAATTATCGGTCATTCTCAGTGAAGTAGAGAAAGTGAGGAGCTTCTGTGCTTTAATTTAACTTCCTAGTTAAATTAAATATGGGTTCAGATTTTTCCAGCCTTCCAGTGTTATTAGCCAGGAGGCATCTAAATATGTTCTTTTTCTCATAAGGTCTGCAGAGTCCCCAGCTTTGGTAGAGAATTTCCTCCTTGAGCTAGAGATGCAAGCAACAGGGATTCAGTAAAACGCGTAGTTTGAGAATATGCTGTTTTACACTCTATCCTTGTATAGTTACATAGATCTGCACGTGCATATGTGCAGATATGAATAAGAGCATGTGCTGTGTTCTTATATATGACATTATGCATCAAATTTTACACAAATTCAACTTGCTTCCTCTCTGCAAGTAAAATTAATATATTTCTTTTTTAAAATTACTAGCAGTGACTAAGAACTCCTTAAACTGATGTAATGAGGACTTTGTAAAAAGTGGCATGTTGGGAGGGTTGGAGAGATCCTCGGGCCTAGGACAATTTACCAAAAGAAAGGGCAGTGTTGAGCCTTTGCCATTCATCCCTCACAGCAGCTGAGTGAAGGTAGCACCATTCAAGAAAATAGATCAGGTAGGTCAATGATTAAGAGTTTATTAGGCTAATAATTTAAGAATTGGGCTATGATGATAGAATCCAAATCAAAATGCCAGCAGCAATTTTGCAGAATTGGAGAAGTCTATTCTCAAATTTACACAGAACTATAAGGATCTCCAAATAGTGTTAGCAAAAAGAGTAACAAAGTTGGAGAACTCACACTTACTAATTTGGAAAGGTACTTCCAAGTACAGAAATTAAAACAGTGGGGTACTGGCATCAGGACAATTAGATAAACAAATAGAATTAAAAGTTCAGAAATAGACCCATATCTATGGCCCATTGTTTTTTTTAAAGATTTATTTCTATTTATTTATTTCTCCCCTGCCCCCATTGTTTGCGCTCGCTGTCTGCTCTCTGTGTCTATTCATTGTGTGTTTGTCTTCTTGTGGGAGGGAGGCACCCAATTGCTTGAGTTACCTCCACTCTCTGCTTGTTTTGTCTCTCATTGTGTTTTCTCGCTGTGTCTCTTTGTTGCGTCATCTCATTGCGTCGTATTGTTGCGTCAACTCGCCGCACTAGCCCATCTCATCAGCTTGCTGTCTTGCTCATCTTCTTTTAGGAGGCACTGGGAATCAAATCTGGGACCTCCCATGTGGTAGGCGGGTGCCCAACTGCTTGAGCCACAGCTGCTTCCCAGCCCATTGATTTTTGACAAGGGTATCACTATATTCAATGGAGAAAATATAGTCCCTCCAGCAAATGGTGAAAAAGAGTGAATTTGGACCACAACATAATATCAGACATAATGATTATCTCAAGATGGACAAATGACCTAAATATGAGAGATAAAACCATTGGAAGATTAAATAGGGACAAAACATCATGACCTGGGATTTGGAAATGGTTTCTTAGATTTTACACTAGAAGCACAAGCAACAAAAGAAACAACAGACAAATTTGATGTCATTCAAATTAAAAACTTTTTTTTGCCTCAAAGGACATTATAAAGAATGTGTAAAGAAAACCTATAGTGTGGGATAAAATAGCTGCAAACCATATAGTTGATAAGGCTTTAATATCCAGAATATATAAAGGGCTTTCACAATGCAACGACAAAAAGATGACCCAATTAAACTCAACATTTTTGTGATTCAAGGACTTTGTGAAGAAGGTGAAAAGGCAGCCCACTCATTGGAAGAAAATATTTGGAAACCACATATCTGATAAGGGTTTGATTTCCATGTTATATAAAGAGATCAGACAACTCAACAATAAAAGAGCAAGCAATCCAATTTAAAAATGGGCAAAAGACTTAAATAGACATTTCTCCAAAGAGGAAATACAAATAACATTAAAGCCTATGAAAAAATGTTCAATATCACTGGTTATTAGGGAAATGCAAGTCAAAGCTACAATGAGATATCATCTCACATCTCATAGAATGGCCATTGCTTAAAAGAAAAACAACAGAAACTACAAGTGCTGGAGAAGATGTGGAGAAATAGGAACACTCCTCACTGTTGGTGGGAGTGTAGAATGGTGTAACCTCTGTGGAAGACAGTTTGATGGTTCCTCGGGAGGCCAGATATAGATTTGCTGTATGATCTGGCACATTATAGTGAGTAGAACTAACACAGCTGGTTTATAAATGGGATTGTGGCTGAAAAGGGTAGTCTAGGGATGTAAATGCCAATTGAAAGAAAGCTAGAGAAAAATCTAGGGACTGATTTATATAGTGAACCCAGAGGTGGATGCGGATTGTGGCTAATAATACAAATACAAGAATGTTCTTCTATGAACTAGAACAAATGAACATCACTATTACAAGGTGTAGCCGTTGGGCAATTTGATGTAATTATGAATTCCAAAAATATAATTGGATCATGCTTGTAAACTGATCTGTTAATCTGGGCATGATTGAGTTATGATTAGGGTGTTGACTGGGCCACGTCAGTAGGGCGTTGAGCCCCACCCCTTGGTGGGTGGGGGAATTGAATATAAAAGGCAAGGCAAAGAACAGAGGGAGCAGGTTTTGAGAAGCAGTTTTGATGTTGGAGCTTTGATGTTGGAGTTTTGATGTTGGAGAGAAGGCCCCAGGAGAAGAGAAGTGAGCCATTCGCCTGATAGTCTACAGCTGACCTTGTGGAGGAAACAGAGGAGCTGAGCCCGGAGAGAAATGCAGCCCCGGGAAGAGAGGAACCCAAGAAGCCTGGACCCTGGCAAACGCCGGCAGCTTTCTTGCTCCAGCACGTGGCAATGGACTTTGGTGAGAGAAGAAACTTACGCTTTATGGCCTGGTAAATGTGGACTTCTACCCCTAATAAATACCCTTTATAAAGACCAACACATTTCTGGTATTTCACATTAGCACCCCTTTGGCTGACTAATACACAAGGTGATAAGAATATGAAGATGCATGGGAATATAAAATTAATGTAACTTATGAACTATAGGTAATAGCAATATTGTAATATTCTTGCATCAATGTCAAAGAAGGTATTGTGTTAATAATAGGGGGATATGAAAAAATGTACCAATTGTATTCTATAGACCATAGTTAGTGGAAATAGTCTGATGATGTTCTTTCATAATCTATAACAAATGTTCCACAACTGTGTAAGGTGTTGGTGGAGGGGTGCTGTATGGGAATTCTGCACATTATGCATGATTGCTTTGTAAGTTCACAACTTCTCTAATAAAAAAATATATAGCTAACCCAATTAAAAATGACCAAAGGACTTTAACAAACATTTTTCCAATGATGATATACAAATGTCCAATAAGCATATGAAAGATGTTTAACATAAGTAGCCATTAGGGAAAGCAAATCAAAACCACAAAGATAACATTTCATACATCAAGAATGGTTATTATAAAAAAAAGGAAAATAACTGATGTTGAAGAGGATGTGGAGAAATTTTAAGTCTAGTGCATTGTTGGTGGGAATGTAAATTAGTGTAACCACTGTGGAAAACAATATGGTATCTTTAGTTTCCTTGCCTGATCAATCAAATACCATGCAATGGGTTTGCTTAAACAGTGGGAATTTATTAGCTCAAAGTCCAAATCAAGGTGCCATCAAGGCAATGCTCTTATTGGAGACTGGTGTTCTGAGGCTGCAGGTGATACTAGGTCTGGGCTCCTCTGTCATATGGCAATGCACATGGTGGCCTCTTCTGGCCTCCGAATTCTTTTCTGGGTTCCACTGATCTTCAACTTCTTGCTTCTTGTGGATTTCTTTATATCTGTTTGAAATTCATTCTTCTTATAGAGGACTCCAGGAATAGGATTAAGACCCATCCTGTCTGAGTTGGGTCACACCTTAACTGAAGTAACTTCATCAGAAGGTCCGTGTCACTGTGGGTTCACACCCACAGGGGTGGTTTAAGTTTAAGAACATGTTTTCTGGAGTTCATAGTTCCACACCACCACGTGGTATTTCCTCAGAAATTCTATATAACATTACTCTTGGCCCAGAAACTCTCCTCCTAGTCATATCCCCAAAGAAAGTGAAAACGGGGACTCTGATTCTTTATACCAGTATTTTTGGCAGCATTGTTCACCAGAGTCAAAGGTGGATGCAACACCAGTGTCAATCAACAAACAGCTGGTGAACGAAACGTGTTACATACACACAACCACTCACAAGAGGAAACGAAGTTCAGAGACGTGCTGTGAAATAGGTAAATCTTGAAAAAAATATGCTTCCTTGCCTCTTCTAGTTTCTGGTATTTACTGATAATCTTTGAAATTCTTCGATTTGTAGATGCCTGACTCCAATTGTTGCTTCCTTCTTGAAATGGCTTTCTTCCTGGTGTGTCTGCAAATCCCCCCCTTCGGATAAGGAAGTAGTCATATTGGATTAAGGGCCAATATGAGCAGGACCTCATTTTAACTTAACCATTTCATCTGAAATAACCCAATGTACAAATAAGTTCAAATTTACAGGTACCCAGGGTAAGGATTTCATAACCTAGCATATTTCTTCTGGGAGACAATTTGACCTCTAACTTCTATGATCAATGTGATTTATCCTTGTTGATGTCAACCTTGGTCACCTGGCTGAGGTAATTTTTGTCAAAATTCTTGCTACTCTTTTACCTCTTTCCATGATGCACTCTTTGGAAGGAAACCAGAGCTTTTTGTCTTTGTTGTTGTTGTTTACAGAAGTAGGGAACACAAAGGCAGGAATGAGGCGAGGTCCCAGGGTAAATCATTCTCTCAAAGACAGAAAAACTAAGATCACACAGGAAAAAGGCAATTAAAGAAAAACCATAAACCCCAAATGCTCTTCCTTCCTTCAGCCAGTCTTTGCTCTGAGCCCCTGGGCACTGGGCCTCCCTGCTCTGGGGTCCTGGCAACCCCCGATGCAGGGGAAGGTTGTGTCTGGGCTCACACCGATGCCCCTCACCATGTTCCTCACACAGCAGTGTCCAGCTGTGTTCTCTGTGGTCTTGTTGCTCAGCCCGGTTCTTGAACGTGTCTCTGGAGATAGTGGCTGGACTCTTAAGGGACAGGTTATAACGGGTGCGGCCATAATAACTTACCCCCGTGTTTCACTCTAGCCCTTTCCCAGGGGTTGGGGGATCCAGTCACAGCAGTAGCCACAGCTTGTGATGGAGTTACCAGAGGAAGTGCAGGTGAGCCAGAAATTCTGCAAGGGCTTCCGCAGGCCTGGGCCCAACTCCTGCAGCTGCACTTGGGGCAGGACACCTGGGTGCAAGAACCACAGCGAGTGACAGCAGAAAGCACAGCCCATGGCCCCTTTTCTAAAATCTGGGAGATCTCACAAGGGGTTACACCAGGCTGAGGAAGATGTATACTAATTTCATTTTTTTTCTCTTTAAAGGTCCTGTTTTCCTCAGATCCCAGCCCAAAGCGCGAGATCAGACTGCTCTACCCAAGCCTAAGGCTCCTCCTTCCCTACATGGCTTGAAGATAGATTTGCATTTGGAGGACCCTGTGACTACAAGACTGGGACTGTTTATTGCGGGAACTTGGGACCAGCCCTTAATGTGGTCCACTCCACTGTTACTCTGGCCCTGGACGAGATGAAATTGATTTTGGTAACAGGAAGGAAGAGTTATCAATGGTGTGAGAATAATAAGTTTTGTAGCATCAGTGCTGACTTCCCCAGTTTGTGGTAGGAAGGGTATATTAAGACACAGACCTCTAGGCTTAGACTTATTTGGAGTATCATGTATACACCACGTTCTGCATCTCCAGTCACCAGAAGTATGTGGAACGAAGCCCTTTCTGAGGGCCTCGCCCCCTGCCCCACCCAGATGAGCTGGGACTACACAGCCCCTGCACTCCTGTGAGGGCAGCACAGCTGAGTGTGAGATGCCTCTGTCTGTCTCAGTGATCTCAGGCCAAGATAATTTTATTTATTCAGGAAAAGTCAAAGTTTTATAAATTCACCTGGGCAGTGATGGCTATAAAATAAAAAAAAAAGAATTTCACTGGTGATGAATGCACAGCTCTGTGATTATACTAAAAGTCATTTATTGTACTTTGGATGGATTGTATGCTATGTGAATATATCCAAATAAAACTGCTTTAAAAAGACTTTCACAATTACAGAATGCAGAAGGCTGGATTTTTATTTTGGAACTGAGGCATGCATGATTCTTGAGGCCAATATATTTTCTAAACTACAATTAATTTTATATTTGAGGAACATTAATGAATCACTATGAAACTCCACCTAATCCCA
>JAQZBX010076811.1:0-14377 GCA_029593785.1 Cabassous unicinctus | reverse complement strand
GTGTGTGTGTGTGTGTGTGTGTGTGTGTGTGTGTGTGTCCTTGCTCCTGCTTCCTCTCCTCCCCTCACCGCTTGGTCAATTCTGTCTTGATGGAGAAATGACAGTCTTCCCTTTTAAATGTGTTCATTTGTCTTGTGCTTGCAGGCAGGGGTAGGATTTCCTTCCCCCCGTAATTCACCTTTTAAGGGTATTTTAAGAATTGCTGGGGAGCAGATGTAGCTTAAGTGGTTGAGCACCTGCTTCCCATGTACAAGGTCCTGGGTTTGATCTCTGATACCTCCTAAAAACAAAACAAATGAAAAAATCAGTTATCTTTGGGGAGCGGATGTAACTCCATGGTTGAGCGCCTGCTTTCCAGGTACAAGGTCCTGGGTTCAATCCCCGGTACCACCAAAAAAAAAAAAAAGAAAAAAAAAGAATTGTCAGAAGTTTTCCAACTAGAAATACTATTCACAGGGAACTGAAGGTATTTTCAAGATCTTTGCTCTGAGGAATTCCCTCTTTGGCAAAATTCCTGAGACTGGACCATGAGAGAAAATTGGTATTTCCTGAGGGGGTGCTGTTTTAATATTAATTTAAGTGTTTGAAATGCTGTTTTAAAATGCTCCTTTATATGTGATTTGTTGTAATTGAAGTCAGCTTTATATCTTTGGGCCAGAGAAAATTCAAGCTGAATACATTTAAATAAAACAACTAATTTAACACGTTTTTTACAAAGGCAAAAAACAAAAAACCCCCAAAAAAACTCAAGCCAATCAAAGATAGGATGATCTATATAAATATTTGTAAATTGTCTATAGTTTCATCATTCAGATTGTAATTTTGTCTTTCTAAAAACATAGTAAAGTTCATCATGGACAACAAGCAGCACACACAATAAATAAAGACATAGTAAAATTGAATAAGTACATTATTATTATTTTCACATATAAATCTGATGCAGATAAAATATTGGAAGATTGCACTCCAAGATTTTTATTAGTGACAGATTTATATTGAACTAAATTATCTCTTCTTTCTCACCTGGGCTTTTCTGTGATCAAGTGAATGTCTCCTTGAGATGATAGGGTAAAAATACATACTGTGACTTAGGGATAGCTTTTCTCTGCATGGCTAAGTAGCTCATAAAATAACAACAGAACTTGACCTCTTTAACACAATGCTTTAACAGGCTGACTAGCCAGATCCTTGGATCAGGGTTAACAACATGACTTTAGCATCCCTAATGACAATATCCACCCAAGAATAAAGTACATAAGCCAGTGGTAACAATGCCCTCACAACCTGCACTTAATTAAGGCTGTTGTTAGTCCAGGAATGGGCATTGCTGCCTCAGAGTCAAGTTTCTTGGCATTTGTTTACCAGAGCTCAGCTGCCCATTTCTAGGGGCTTGGGAGGTTTAGGTCCTGGCAGCCTGACAATATAATCAAATAAACAAAAGATGTGATTTGTAAATCAAAATGTTAATACCTTATAGAGAGAATTGACACTTGCTAAAGAACTCCATTCCCTGTCACTCAAGCTGTGCATCTCACCTGAGGAGGAACCCTATGGCTTAGCAGGAACTGTAGTGGCCTAAGTCACATTATTTGAGTTGCTACACCCAAGCAAGAAATGAAACTGAGATTAGAATATTTATGTGGTGATAGATTGTTTACAGTTTGGTGACTGCAAGTAACAGAAAGCAATATTGCCTGACTGAAACAGAGAATTTATGGGAAGGACAATGGAAATTCTCAGAATTGATTGGAGCCTGAAAGCAGTAACTACAACCTGAACATTCCGCTCTGATCAAGAGATGTCCAGCTAGTTCCAATACATTCAACCTCCTGTTGGATCTAACTTAATCACATGACAGCCCTTTGTCTAGAGGAGGACAAGATCCTTAATTTTTATCCTATCAGATTGTGTCCAGTGGGAAGAATTACAGTAATTTTAACAAAGGAAATTGAAGTTCTGTTGGAATGAGGAAGTGGGTGCTAAATAGGCAAAATGTCAACTAAAGGAACTAGTAATGATTTCAGAGAGATATCTCTCCAGAAAAGTTAGCATTAGTTTGGTTCAATAAATCATCCTCCCTCTAAGGAATAAACCTTATTAAACTGAATATGTTATAGCAAGCCATTTCTGAATAATATCCCTACCACACTGAAAAACTTTCTTTCAAACTCAATCTCTTTCTTTCATACTTTGCAGACATGCAAGCTTCCTATGTCTTCCTACTAAATGAGTGACAGTATTTCTTTTCACTCATATAGCAGATCTTGTTTATTTCTAGCCTTATTATTTACAGGTCCTTCTATGTAGGATGCTCCATTAATTCCAATCATTTGGGGAGTTTGAAATAAAGAATGGGGTAGAAGTGTTATTCTTTTCTAATATAGTACCTCATATAGGGAGCTACAATAGTATTTTTTTCACTCTTGTAACAAATGACCACAAACTTGGTGACTTAAAAAAATCAATTCATTATCTCTCAGTTCCATATATAGTTCAGAAGTGTAGCACGGGTCTCACTGGGCTAAACTGAAGGTGTCTGAAGGGCTGTTTGCCTTTCGGAAGGCTTTCTGGAGGCTCTGGGGAAGTATTCATTTCCTGTTCCAGCTTCTAGTGGTCACTGCATTCCTTGGCTTGTAGCCCTCTTTCTCCCTCTTCAAAGTCAGCTATGTTGAATGCTCTCTGATCATTCTTCTTTAGTCACACCTCCCTCTTACTCTTCCACTTTTAAGGACCCTTGCGGTTACATTGGGCCTACCTGGGTAATACAGGATATGCTCCCTATTTTAATGTTAGCTAATTAGCAGTCTTAACTCCATCTGCAAACTTAATTACCCTTTGCCATGTAACCTGACATATTCTTAGGTTCTGTGGATTAGGACATGGCCATCCTTGAGGAGCCATTATTCTGCCTACCATGGGGCCCTAAGAATGAGTAAGTACCAGGTGTTCTCCTTTGTTCTTTTATATTAATACAAAATTCAGGTAGCTCGGTTGCTATCTCACCTGAATGCAAAATTCCCAGGATCTCTGAGAGATCTAGCCATCAGATTTTGTACTTTGGCTTTTAAAATTTCAATTAGCCCACATCTGCTAAGGGCTGTAAAACTAAAGATAAGCTGATATAGGGATGTCTACAATATATGTTAGATCAAGTGTCATAGCAGAGGTGCACAAACAAGATTTGGGGTTCCAAGAATAAGGAGAGGACACGGGTTAAAAGGATGGGGATAGGCTTCAAGTGAAAGTCACTGGAAATATCAGAAGGTATCAGAGATGGCATGGTTTTGCAAGGCAAGTTGGAAGCATTTTAAGCTGGTATGTAACTAATGAACAGGGACTCAGATGTAGAATCTATCCTGGGTTACCCACTTTGTTCACTCCCTCCTCCTCCTGTGACTACATTAATAAAGTCTAGCTAAGCCAAAAAGAAGGCTTTTTTTTTCCCCCAGGGAAAGGCCTGGTACTTTGGAGGGAGAAGGGCTATATGAAAGGGAAGGGAAGGTATGTGTGCGGGGTCACCCCTGGGAGAAAGACCCATGCATTCCACCTTTGAGACAAAAAGTGTTCTTGTCTTTGTGTTGCTCCTGGAGGGTGCATGGTAGGTGGCAAATCTGGAAGGAAGGAAATGAAGTTGGTCTTTCCCATGATTTCCCATCTCTAGGGAAGGGCTTATTAGTCCTGTGCATGCTGGCTGTGGTTCAATGAGGCTGGCAGTATCTAAAGGTACAGAATCTTATGTCCAGTACTTCTCACCCCGGAATAACTATCTCGGTCCTGCACAATCCATGCTTTAATGCATGGCTATCTGGTGAGGGCTGTTGAACATGAGGCCTAAAGTGGTAAGACTATGGCATTGGTGTCAGAACTATTCATTCTGTCATTCATTCATTCCAGTCTATTTATTAACACCAATTGGAAGCTCTGCATTGAATTGAGCTGGAGGCTAGAGTAGAAGTAATGATCAATAAGTCACTTCCTCTTATTATTATTATAGTATGGAAGAACTTGTAACATTGATATAAAGGCAGTGGTTACCAGAGGTTCTGAGGGGAGGGAGAGAGAAGAATAGGTAAAGCATGGAGCATTTTGGGGACACTAGAATTGTTCTGCATGACACTGCAATGACAGATACAGGCCATTATACATTTTGCCAAAACTTATAAAATTGTGCAGTGCAAAGTGCAAAACATAATGTAAACTATAGACCATGGTTAGTAGCAATGCTTCAATATGTCTTCATCAATTATAATAAATATATCACACTAATGAAAGATGTTGTTAATGGGGGAAAGTATGGGAGGTGGAGGAGGTGAGGTATATGGGAATCCCCTTTATTTTTCATGTAACATTTATGTAATCTAAAGCTTCTTTAAAATAATAATAATAATAAAGAAAAAAAATATATGCTGTGTTGGGAATTCCACATATGTACATGATTGTTTTGTAAGTACACAACTTCTCTAATAAAAAAATATTTTAAAAAAATAAGTCACTTCCTTTCATAGCCTCTGTTCCCCCATATGAAACACAAGAGCTTTGGGTTTAATGCCTCTGCTTTGCTATCTTTCTTGCCCTTGACAAGCTTATATATGAAGACAGGGGCAGTTTTCCCTGGTGTGGCCCAAAGGAATGGTGACAGGGACTGAAGGGCAGAAATATGAAGGCTGCTGCTTTTTCTCTGCCTCCTTGGGACTCAGCACCCCATGAAAGACTCTGGGATGCAGCATCTCTTTGCAAACTAGAGGTGTGGTGTTTGCATCTTGCAAGGGGAAGTAGTGCATGAATGATGGAATTATTGTTGAATTATTGCTGACCATCAAGTCACTGCCCAATTAGTGAGGTATTGCTCTAGGGCGGTTTCATTTAATTGGGACTTTCTTGAGTGTATCTAGGTTTGTTTACCATTTTACATTGATTTTATCTCAAGAGACTATAGGGCAGTG
Organism: Cabassous unicinctus; assembly: GCA_029593785.1. Lineage (NCBI taxonomy): Eukaryota > Metazoa > Chordata > Mammalia > Cingulata > Chlamyphoridae > Cabassous > Cabassous unicinctus. The sequence goes on along the minus strand of JAQZBX010076811.1, from coordinate 9,434 downwards.
TGGTGAATTAAGACCTTTATCAAACAAAGTTCTTCCTCATTGACCTTTGATTTCCTTTCGCTGTGTTGTACTTCTGGATTTCTCCATAGAGCTATTGTCTCAGCTTCTTTGCAACCAAAGAAGAGGGCACCCATGTTTGGGAATTTTTATTGTCTGGTGCAATTGTCCTTCAGTATTCAAGTAAAAATAAATATCTGTAAGAAAGGTTTTACCAATTACTGGTCTGGAAACTCCCTGTGGTTCAAAGTTCCATCTACAGACATCTTGGGATCTTTCCTTACCATCCCCCAACACCTGCCCTGAAGACTGCTAGTAGGAGGAGCTTAATAAATCTCTTTCAAAGGTAACATCTCAAAGGTCTGTACAGTTATAAATTGTGACTTCAATAGAAATACTGGGTTTAGATGAGATCCAGGGGATACCTTGAAGAGTTCGCCATGTTTTCAAAAGGATTTAAAGACCTCAATTAGTTCCTTCTCCTAGTGTAGTTCCTTGAAGTATAAGAGGATAAGCCTTCTAAGTTTGTGGATGAAGAAACAGGGAAAGCCGAGATTTGTTTTTGTTTAATTTAGATTTCAGTCCAGCATTCAAAGTTCTGGGGAGACTCTTCAGGTCCTCATTTCAAACCTTTCACAGTAGAGACCAGGGCTCACACTTGTAGTTTAATTGCCTTACCTCTTGGCAGCTCCAACCTAGGCTAACCCTTTTATGAAGATGTTCCATTATTCAGATCTGGGATGAGGTAGGAAAAATTAACTATAAAATACTTTTTAAATTATGCAAGTAATGGGAAAACATTAAAAACTTTGAGAAAAAGGAGCAAAGAATAAAATTCACTCCTAAGATCTTTATTCTCACCCAGTGGTTCTCAAAGTATGGTTTCCAGACTAGAGTGTCAGCATCATCCAGGAACTTGTTAAAAAGATAAATTCTTGGGCCCACACTAGACCTGCTGAATCAAAAACTCTAGGGAAGGGGTCCAGAAATCTGTGCTTTGACAAGCCCTCCAGGGAATTGTGATGCATGCTCAGATTTGAGAACTACTGCTCTAGTAGCACAACCATTTCTGGCAATTTGGCATTTTTTGGTAGCCTTTTTATGAGTGTGCATGTGAGTATATGTAGGCTTCACCAATCTGTCAGAGTACCAATGCAGTTAAAGTAGCACTAACACCCAAATCTCTAGCTCAGAGCTACTTACCTGGTGTAGTAAGACCAAATATTGCAGAGTTTACTAATGTCAAGAACCTGGGAATCACCAAGGTGGGTCTTTATTTATATATGTGAGTGAATGTTCCCTAGGCAAATGTGAGAGTTTGAAGCTTTTGTGAATCCCAGGAAAAATTATGTTCTTGGGCTAATCCATTCCTGAGGGTTTGGGACCTTTTGAGATTGGATTGAATTCAGTTGGGGGCCTTTAATTAGAGTACTTCAGTGAGGCATGACCCAGGGTGGGTCTCAGTCCTCTTGCTGGAGTCCTTTACAAATGGGAGAAACATGCAGAGAGACACAGAGAAAGAGAGCTGCTATTTTACCCTGCCATGTGAGAGGACTCCAGGATTGCCTACAGCTGAGAGAATGCATCTTTAAATGATGCCTCCATGTGCCTGATTGTCCACAGCTGAGCTTGGGGAGAAAGGTAGTCCAGAACAGGGGTCTGTGAGCTTGAGTTAAATAAAAAAAATTATTCTTGTGGGGATGTGTTCGTGCAGGTGTGATATATTTACTAAATAATACACAGTATAGTGTGGGCTTAGTAAGGGGTGTGTGGTTTTCACCTGACTGGCAAAGGGGTCCATGGAACAAAAAAGGTTAAGAACCCCTGGCCTAGAGGAAAGAGGAGACTGGCAGAGCTGCCATATGTGGCAGGAGTCTAGGATCACTAGCAGTTGACCTTTGGGGAAACAGCTTTGCCTGCTGCCCTGATTTGGACATTTTCACAGCCTCCGAGCTGTAAGATTTTACCCTAAAAAATTCCCATTATAAAAGCTAGGCCACTTCTGGTATTTTTGCATTGGCAGCCTTTAGCAAACTAAAACAGCATATCACCTCTAGGGGCCCTCAGTAAGGTCACCTTAACAGTCTGTCCCCGAGTCAGATGATCAGTAACCCCACATGTCTATCAGCAGGATTTGATCCCTGTCTGATGTTTCTCTGGGACACAGATTGCTCCTTGCCCTGATAGTTCTCTAGAATTCCCTATGGATTGCCAGAACTTACTGCTCGCCCTGTCCAGCCAGTAAGGAAAATGCAGGGTAAGGGGTCAGGCTATGGTCAATCCCTGTACCTGGAGCCACTACTCCCTCTGATACTCAGGCACTGGGGCATTGTCTGCCAATTGCTTCAATAAGGGCATCCTTGGCTGCAGGAAAAAGAATGCACCTACCCTAAGTAAGGCTTTTTGTAAGAATAAAACAGACAACCTCATGGACATCTAATAACAAAAATTAAAATATACCTGGGCCATGAGAGGAACCGGAAAGTCTCCCTCTACTGTCTGTGGAAAAGCATTCTCTCTGGGTGCATCAGTCAAGATAGATTAATTTTGCTGCAATGACAAATAACCCCAGACTCAGTGGATTAAAACTACAAGGTTTATTTTTCTTACTCATGCTAAATGTTCAGTGAGCATCAGCTGGGTACTTTGCCCTTCTTTATCCTCACTCTGGATTTTGGCCTGGTTGACTATTTGGAATATTGTTGCAGAGGGAAAAGAGAGCTATGAATCATCTCATACAGTTAAATTCCCTGCTAAGAAATGTCAATCACTTCTTAACCACTAAGTCAGTTTCCCTCCTAGCCCACTAATCAAAACTTGTCACAGTGCCCTACCTAACCACACTGAGATCTGCTTCTTTCTGCAGACTGGCTCACAAGTCCATGTGCTCTTACTGCTCCAGTTTCCACCACTATCTGCTTGACTGTGTTTCAGTTCACAGTATCAAGAACTATGGCTGATAGTGCAGTTGATGGATAGGGTGCCCTTGTGTCTTCACTTGCCAAAGGCTGCCTATGCAAGATACTAGAAATGGGTTGTCATTTAAAATGGGACATTTATTAGGGATAAAGCTTACAGTTCCAAGTCTGCAAAAGTGTCCAAATCAAGGCACCATCAGAGATGGTGCTCAAGCAGCTGTGCCTAGAAGGTAGATGTGGACGGGTCTGTGTTCCTTCCAAGACAGCAAGGACTGTGGAGGCAGTCAATGGTATTTCTAGTACTCCCATTCTGCTATGCTGTCTACTTACTCATCCTTGATAATTTCTCTTAGGGGTCCCCATTTTTGGGCATCTCTCTGCCTTCCCCTCCTTATAAGTTTGGTGCCGAATTGGGGGATGGCATTCAAAATCTTTCTCATGAGTTTCTCAGTCCTAGAAAAAACATAGGGAGTGGATAATTACCAGAACACAGAAGGCATCTTATGCTTCTCAGTTCCCAATTCACCTAATTCCAGCTCTTTTGTTTTTGTCCAGGTGTATATACTTTGTTACATATACAGTATTTGTACAATTTAGTATCATGCTTTTTCACATTATATAATGCTTATTTTAGATTGAAAACCCTAAATCCACTACCACAATTGCAAGAAAGCCAAGTTTATACACAGGCTTTTACATTTTTGTATACAGAGGATTAAATATTATTACTGTGGTTATACCCCAATTCAATTCTATTTACCTGGCCAGCTTTAGTTTTTTTTTTCTTTTCCCCTAAAGTCATTAAATTGTATCATACCAAAGAGGACAAAAGGACATTGGTGATTTTCCTTTACATGGATGTAGGCTTAGGGATATTCAAACCAGGGCAGAGAATTGTTTTCTGTGATCAACCGCACAGGGCAAAGCGGGAAGGAGCAATTACTTATTGCCACTCCTTTCCAGGTTGCAGACAGGCCAAGCTCAAAGGGCAGGCAGGGAGGTGGCAGGCAGCGCCGCTGGGACTACCTGGAAGCCTAGCAAGGCTACCTGGAAGCCCGAGACGTATTGTTGACTGGGCTGCCTAGTTGCAGGTACCTGTCTTCAGTCCGCGGGGTCACGAACGACATCCCCCCGGGCGGGAGAACAGTGCCCCTGGCCCTCTGACCAGACAGCAGGCCCACAGGTGTCGCGAAACCAGAGCCCCACGACGGGGTCCATGGCCCAGGTACCGAGGGCCGCGGCACCTGCCGGGCCAACCCAGCTCCCGGGGCGGGGCTTCCCGCGTCCCCCTTAAGAGGCCGCATCACCCGCCCCTGACGTCAGGGTGTCTCTCCGCACGAGCCCGCGTCCCGCGTCCGCTCCGCGCCCCCGCGCCCACAGCCCCGGCGGCGGCACGACTAGCGGCGGCCCGGCGAGCGCGCCGCCCGGCTCGGCTCTCCTGCTCAGCTCGGCTGTTGCCGCCGGCTCCTTCCCGAGCGCCCGGGCGTCCTCCCGCATCATGTCGGTGGCTGGGCTCAAGAAGCAGTTCCACAAAGCCACTCAGGTAAGGCGCGTGGCAGGTGTGTCGCGGGGCGGTCCAGGCGGAGCTGCGAGGGGCACGCTCGGCGCTTGCCACCGGGCGCAACCGTGGGGACCCCGGCCTGGAGCCGAGCCCGCCGCGGCCCGCATCGCCCGCCGCGGCCCCCACGCACCCCCGGGCTGGGAGCCCTCTCCGCCCCCGCGTCCCCCTCCACCCTTACCCCCAGCTTGGCACGGCTCTGCGGGCGCCCGCGGGGCCCCTGGCGTCCCTTCTGGTTGCCTCACGCGCCGCCCCCGCACCGCCACGCGGGGGAGGGGAAGGGACCGCGGTGGCACCGAGGTCGCGGCGCGCAGGTGCTGGGGCCGCGCGGCGGGAGATTATGTAAAGTCGCCTCTTCCCCGGTGACCTTGCGGTTTCGGTGCGCCTGGCTGTCCCGGGATGTGTTGGCACGCTGGGGGCGGTTGCGGTGATGTCCGCGGTCTGCGCTCTGGCCCAGTGGTCCCTGAACCCCACCTTCGACGTCGTCCTCTGGCTGCAGAGGAATGGGAAGGGACTGAAGGGAAAGGGGAGGGGGCTTTTTTCAGGGAAGTTCTTGTATTAACTTCTCCCTGGAAAACTTGGTCTTGAAACTCCTTCGAGGCCAAGGCTTGACCTCTGCGTGCCAATAAAAATTTACTCTGGGTTTTGCTGCCGGAACATAATTAAATTGTTGACGACTTAAAATAATATATTTTAAAGTATTTTTAGTGAACTTTTTACATCTTGGATAGGCATATTTGCTTCTGTGGTGTTAATAAGCTGTGACTATAAAAAAATTTATTTAATTCAGGTTCTAGTAACATTTCAGTGTGCTAAGATGAAGAATTTTACCTGGGGAAAAATATGTGAATACATGTTATATGACCTCTTTCTTATATAATGTGTATGGTTGCCTTTTTTTCCTTATCCATCTGAAATAATCTAAGGAATCTTTAGTTAAGGACTTTACTGTCTTGCCCTTAAATATTTTCCATAATTTAGCCTTAAATATTTTTTCATAGATTAGCTATAATAAGCTTTACCATCATTTTTCAGAAGTAGTGAGGTTTTTTCCCCAGGCAGCCACAGTGGCAGCCCTAATAAAAACCACATCCAGAAAGGCTGAGGGATGAGTTGTGTAGAATCTTGGTTAAGTTAGAGTGACAGATGCATGAAATTCAACTTGTGTGTGTGCATGTTCGTGCCCACCATCTCTATTACAGTAGATTTGACTTTATAGAATCAGCTAGTTATATCCATCAGTTTGGGAAATATAGAAAAAAAGACTATATGGGGAAAAATGCCTCTTAACATAATTACTTTGCTTTAAATTGAAGCTTTCTGTGATCTCTGCTGGAAATGTTTTTTAAATATAAGTGCATTGTTGATGTAGTTTGGGAGGCCTCTAACAACTTTATACTTCAGATTATTTCAGTTGTGAACCCTAATGTAAATGATGGACTATAATTAATAGTACAGTTATAAAAATATTCTTTACTGAATTCATGAATTGGAACAAGTGTGTCACAATGCAAGGTGTTATAATAGGGTGTTATATAGGAACTCTATTTTATGCATGATTTTTCTTAATGCTACAACTTTTCCAATAAAAAAATTTTTTTCTGGTGCACAGAAGCAGCATATGTGCTGTCTGTAAATTCCCAGGCAAGGCTTCTTTGATGTCACTGACTTTTTAAAATTTCAGATACAAGTCAATTCTCTAAAGTGAACCTCAGCACTGCATTGTCCAACGTCCCATCCATTTCTTACTTTGATTCTGAAGTTTTCCTTTGCAAAGCTTGGTGCCTTAAAAGACAATTAGGAACCTTGGCTTTGGAGTGGAAAAGGCTAAGTTTTGAATCCCACCTGCTGCTTCTGATCTTGAGCAAGTTATTTAACTTCTGAATCTGTCATTCATAAAATGAGGATAATATTTATCTTCTAGAGTTGATGTGAGGATAAGGAGTTTGTAGAACACACATAAAAAGTGTTTGATAAATGAAAGGAATTAATAATTGTCAATTTTATTAGTATAAAATACTCTTTTATATTTTAGTAATAATGAGTTATGAGGAAATTATAAAAGCTAGAAATTTTAGCTTTACTAACTTAACAAAAAACAAACGGCTCCAATTTAGCAAAATTGTGAAATTATAGCTTTAAAATTCAGAAAAAAAAATTGAATCAAGAAGCAAAAGAACTTAGATATTTTGAGGAGATCTGCTTGTGATAGAATTTGATTACTACTATTTATTACACCAAATGCAGATGCAGAGTCACTGTATCATTTTCTTCTTTTTGCTGAAAAGCCTTTCGTTTTAATGGTGAAGCAGAACAGTCTCTTATCTGTGCCTTGGAGTAGCACAATCTTAGAAAGCCCCATGCAGAGTTTGCTTTTGCAGTGCTTGTATGTGTGTTTTTGAAGGGTGTGTAAAGTCAATGCTAGTGTTTGCATCATGCAAAGAAATTAGGGGAAATGGTTATGTGCTACTTTTGTAGCCATTTCCCCCATACCATTCCATGAGCCTGATTTTATCTGCAAAGGAAGCTTTAGACTTAAAACTAATTTCTTTTGAGAATTGACATTTTATATTTTGAGAAAATAATGCACATGCTGGATTAACACCTGTATTTTAAAGTGAAAGGCCCCTCATTGGGCAAACATTTCACTTGCTGAGTTTTTTCTTTTAGTTAGTGAGAGGTGATATTTGGATTAACAAAACATCATACCTTCAGTGTTTGCATCACTGATTTGAAATCTCTGATGTAGACATGTCACAACTGTTCTCTTGTATTGAAAGTGATTATTTCTAACTTGTTGCTGATAATTATTTTCCACATCTCTACTATTTGGAGTTGAAAAACTTTTATCACATAAAATTTATTAGAGTTGAAAATCCTTTAGGCTTTTATTTAGGGAATAAATTAACATAGCAAAACTTGATCATATTTTAATTTTAATATGTTATTACCTAGCTACTCATAATAAGCTTTTAACATACAATTAGAATAAATAAGATTCTTTTTTTTTTTTTACTGTAAAATAGAATAAATGAGCATCTATTACTGTAGCTTTCTTCATATTGAAATTTCGTTTTACCGAGTACTACCAGCTTTTTCACTTGTTGATTTAAACTGGCAGCAGTTTAGGTGAAAATAGCTGTCTGATTACAATTAACATCCTGCTCTTACAAAATCACTAGTTCTTTTTTTTTTTTTTAACTTCACTCTGCTATGCATTTGATGTGGGGATATCTTGCTTTATAGTACCATGTGAAAATCTGTTATATAGTAAAATTTATTAGATCAAAAAGATTTGCCACAGTATTCCTCTAAATATTGTACTTGATTCAGCATTTAAAAGTATTTGTAAATAGTATATAACTTATTGCATTGAGTGAGGTATACTTTCTTCTTTTTAATATTTTTAGTTAGAATATACACCTATCATAGACTATATCTTCTGATCTTTTCAATGATAAAACTCTTATTTGGGTAGGCTCTGCATTATGATACAGTCATAATGATTATTGTCATACTTAGATTCTTCAGCTGGGAAAATTTAATTACCTTGGCATTTTATGCCTTTCTTGATTTAACTCATTTCTTCTCACTTCCATCACATTTCACATGCTATAATTTTATAGAGATGCTTTGCTCAGGAGAATGTAACATGAATCTGTTCATGCCTTTGTTGATTTGATGAGATTTATTTATTTTATTAAGGTATTTGATTATATAATTATTTATGAGTTATATCTGAATGAGTTTCTCCCTTCCTTCATTGCCTCCTCTAAGCAATAACATCTCTGCTGCCTTCAAGATCTCGAGTGTGGCTCATTGTTTGACTCAGAGTTCCTGTGCCTGTAACTTTAGATTCTTAGCCTGGGTTCCATAATCGATTGCTGGGGTCTCTGTATTTCTAAAATGATATGCCACATTTTCTATGTACATATTTTCTGAGAGCGAAGGTCCTTAACTTACCACCAGATTCTTGAAGACATTCCTGCTCCTTGCCCCTCCCCCTAAGCAAGTTGAAAAGCATGGCAAGAAATGGACCATTTCATCAGAGAATGGAGTGGTTCCTGCACTAAGTGTCACACTGTCACTCCAGTCGTACTGTTTCTGGGTTTTAGAATGTCTGATCAGAAGTCAGCCTTCTCTGAACTAATTCTAGGGGTGTTTAAGTATCAGTAACTTTTCCAGAGGTGTCAGCATTGAATGAGATAACACTTGTGAGAGTGCTGTGCTTATATAATAAGGGTAACTTGAATCATGTAAAAAACCAAAAAATTGTGAGCGCTAATTCATTTATACATTTGGCAGATGGGCCTGTAGGATATGGGAAAGGAAAATGAGGTTGAGTTTCTTCTTGATCAAAGTTTTTGTTGATGCCAGTTATATTTTTGCAAAGTTTTCTCCCCACAATGATTCTTCAATGTTTTAAATTGAGCGTACATGAATTTTGGTTTGTCTACTTGGAACATTTCGAAGTACCTTCCAAGTTAATTAGCGGTATCCTTGAAAGTGGCAAGACTTGGTTGGAGGAAAATGGTAACTGTTTTGAGGACAAATGTCATTGTGGGAGTGAGATGTTTAATTTGGGGAGCTCAGGTGTTCTTCTATTAAGCTTACAGAGCAGGTTCCATTCTGCCAAGTCTTTGGGCTGCATACAGATCGGCAGGGTGTCAGGTAACTAGAGGACTTTTTTAAGAGTGGGTGGGTTGAAGAAGTGAGAGGGAAGGCTGGGACCCACTAATAAGTGAATGAGTGGAGTTGAGTAAGAAGGTGGAGTCTAAGAACAGCTCCAAGGTTTAAAGTGAATGCCTGGTGATACTTTCGTAGGAATGAGAAATACCTTCTGAAGGCAAGGCCCACTAGGCAAGATACTGGGTAGTAAGAAATCAAAGAATTTCCTTGGCTTCCCTCCCCCCCCCCTCTTTGTCCTTTTAATCCTTTGAACCCTTCTCCACTGTTTTGTT
>JAQZBX010076810.1:0-14376 GCA_029593785.1 Cabassous unicinctus | reverse complement strand
AAAAAAAAAAACAGGTGTTGGGACAACAGGACTTTTCAGAGTCTTTTGTATGTTATGGTACATTGTGACTATCTAAAAAAAAAAAGTTAAAATGTGCAGTAGTTTTCAAATTTTTGACACTGAAAATTCCTACCCCTTACTTTTGAGAACTGTTTATTTATATTTCATGGGAATACTAGTCTTGATTTGCTCTTCTCTCTTATAAATTGTTGTGTTTTCTTTTGCTGTAGGCCTTCTCTGATTGCTATAGATGCTACTGATTGTTTTCTCATGTGGAATTTTATAAAACAGATAAATAGAAACTCAGAGTTCTATGAGCTCAGTTCCTATCTATAAGTACATACTGTATTTCAGAGAAACTGTTTCAAGCCAACATAATAAACCCATGGGATTTAAGACTGAGAAAGCACAGTCCTGTTTTTACTATGTGTGAAATGGTTTAAATGTTTGTAGAAAATTGAACTTAACTCCACTTCATTTATTTTGAGATGAATTGACCCACTGTTTTTATTAACTTGTCTCTTTTTTTGGTTTTGACATATCTTAGATACTAGGGCAGTTAATGGAAGAGCCCAACTATCATTTGATTTAAAGATTTACAAGTTTTACCAGTCTCTACTCTATAGATTCCCAATGAAGAATCATCACTCTGAAAGTAAACACATGTGAACCAACGTACACACATTTTAATCCACTGCTTGTGGAGAGGGCACAGGCCAAATGGCTGTTATTCCATTTATCCAACAAGTATACCATATTGCCTCCATGTAAACATACCTCCTTTCATCTGTCTTTCCTTTGAGGAATCCATGCCAATAGGAAAACATAAGAAGCAGAAGATGGGGAAAGGTGGGGATTTGGGGTTGGTGCTCACTTAGTCTGAATTCACCCCAAAGAGATATATGTGCCAGCTCCCCCAATACCTTTCCATTCTTTTCTTGCTCCTCTTCCCATTCCTTCTACTTCATTTTAGACAACTTAAAGACACTGAGATTGTTGTTTCTACCTCTTTCCTACTAACATAAAGATAAGAACCGTATTCTGAATTTTTTTACGTGGTCATAGTATTCTATTTAATTTTCTTCTGCCTCTCTTCTGGGCAGGCAGCATTGTCTGTTCTCTTTCAAGGTCAATTTATTAAAAATGGAGAGGAGATATCATACTTCCTGAGTATATGCCAGCTGGTTTGGAATTACATAAAGTCTGAGGCTCCTGCACTGTTCTTTGCCAGGGAGGCCATCCATTAATGTTTGTGGTTGAGGACAAACTAAGAGCTCTGTAAGAGTAGGCAGAGCAATCTCCATTGTGGGTTAGTGATTGGGGCGTGAAATGATCAGACTGGAGGTAGAACTTTGGGACGTGCTGGTGATGAGAATGATAAAGTTAGATAAATGGCCATTGCTTTGAATTTCTATCTAATTCAACTGATAAGGAAGGAATGTTTCAAAATTTTTTCCCTTTCCTGCGTACAGTTTTGTGGTTTTATGTTTCTACTGTTTTGTTTTGTTTTTTTTTCTTTCAGAGTACTGAATATTTTAAATCTTTACCTTTTGGTCTTTGGAAAATGTTAGATGCATCATGCTGCAGTACGTGATGGAGCCAGATGTAATGCACACAAAGAATAAATGTTTCACGGTGGCCTCTCTTCACTGATGCGCACAGCAAGCACACAGAGCCTGGCTATTATTCCCTCAACTCAATTTGACCTAGGGATTTGTGTGGATTGTAAATTAAGGCTTCTTTCTAGGGAAGTGCATCTTCTCTTATTATGGGGTCATGTTGCCAGAGCTATAGGTGAGAAAATTACAGAGAAGTGCTAAGCAGTTGCAACTCACCTCCATAATGCAAAAAATGCCACACCAACATCTCTGCTAAGATGAATGTATAACTCTCTCTGCATATGACAGCATATGGTATATATATATGAGAGAGAGAATAGATATATTCTATAAAGCATGTAGTATATAGAGAATATATACAGTATACAGACAAATACATATGCACATTACCAAGTCATTAAGAGTTGCATCTAAATATCTCAGGAAACATTACAAACTTCATCCAAGGCTGTCTATATAAATGTGGCCATTATGAGGCAAACAATAAGAGGAATATTCCATCTTATATCACCATGGGCAGAAGGGAATGAGGGAATCATAGCTAGTGATTGCAGTGTCTTTTTATGACATTTTAGTTCCTATGTTTTTGTTTTATTTTGCTGTATATTGGTTTGTTTGTATTTTACTTTAGAGATAATAGACATGGTATCAAGGTAGGAAATGCAGAACTGAGAAAAGTCTCCACCGTGAATATTTTACATTAAGCTCTGACACTTATAAACATGAGCCAAATGCTAAGCAAGTTATATTTTTTATGCTAAATCCCTGTTTTTGCATGGTACACAGATGATTTATGTAACTTTTAGTCTAAATAGTTTAAAAATCACTAGTCCTTATTGATAAATGTGATGCCAATTCCTCTGCTAATCAAGGTAAATGAGCCATAGTCAGATAGATGGAAAGACAGACCAAAAACTTCAAGAAAGAGAGATAAAATCTGGAGGAGGTTAGGTAAGTTAGAGCAAAAGATGTGATTAAAACCAAAGACATGAGCCCAACAGAGAACAGCATCACTCTGAGCCTGATTTAGTGTGAGAGCTGGGCCTTTCCGTTATTTTTAATGGAATGTTATTAAAGACAAATCTGGACTAGTGAACTCTTCAGTGCTTCCTTTTAATTTATTTATTTCTGCAGAAGGAAACCCTGTTAACCCCAGCAGATAATGTATTCAACAGCTTGTATCCACGGCAAGGTTGTTTCCTAAAAATTGTATGGGATAAATTTAGTTCAACATTTGCACATATTTACACATGAGGTCCCCATTTCAAGGTCTTGGGCTTAAGTAAGAAAGCCATTCCCAAAGCAGGATGTCTGCCAGAGCTGCAGAGTGTATTCCATATGCATTGTAATGCTCCTCGTTTCCTAGGACATGAAGAGGACATTGCCTCAAGTGCCCCTCTTCACCTCTTGGAATTTCAAAGCATAAGCTAGGACTGCTGCGAACCACAGGAAGCTTTCTACAGTTAAGCCCTCTGGGTCATGTCTTAGACTTAGCCTTGCTCCCCCACAGTCTTTGTCCTCCTTTTTGTAAGCCCTAGAGATGAAGCCTCCTTTCTTTTCCACTTTAAAAGAGCTTTATCCTTTCTAGCCCTTTGCCCCAGTGAAATAACTCTGCTGCGGTGGCTCAGATACAGCCTCCCTATCTCCCAGATTCCTATTGATAAGTTCGCACAAATGCACATTTTCTCTTTTAAGGGTTTTACAGCTAATATGTGTGTTGGGACAGGTAGAGAGAGTAAGGACATTCATTTTTTTTTTTCCATTGACACTTATTGACAACCTACTATGTACCTGGACTTATTCTCTCTGTAGGGAAGTGATGGTATGGGAGCACCATCCCTATTTTCATGAATCATACTCTAATGTGAGAGAAGACAATGAATGCCATCACCTGATTTTTTATATACATTCTAGGAAGAATACTGAAGTGGAGTAAGTGCTTGAGTTATGGGGGATATTTTGGAAAGCCTAGCTTATTAAAAACAAACAAGGGGAGTGGGTGTAGCTCCGTGGTTGAGTGCCTGCTTCCCATGCATGAGGTCCTGGGTTCAATCCCCAGTACCTCCTAAAACAAACAAACAAAAAAACAAGCAAACAGACATATACACTTTTCAGGAGCAGTTATATTAGAGCAGAGCCTTGAAAGAAGAGATGGATAAGTGACACAAAAGTGTGGGAACAATGCATTCCAGGGAGAAAAAGTAGCAGTTACAGAGAGGATGCCCAAGGATGGTCAGGGATTTAAATATGTATAGAGCAGGAAGAGTTTTAGAGGTTGCTAGGAGGTGAGGTCCATAAGACTGGCCTGGATCACCTCCTGTAGAGCCATAGACCAATAAGAAGTTGGGCTTTAATCCATGTGTGTCCAGATGACATTGCAGAGCAGTGACATGAGATGATTTACATTTTCAAACGATCACCTGGTCCACCTGAAGTCCAGGAAATGGAAGGGAATTCTCCAAACCACACAGCCGATCGCAACCAATTGAGAGCTGAGCCAACCCTAAATCTCAAGCTTCAAACCACCCTTATTCGGAGATCAAGGAGATTTCAATCTCACTTTTGAATTCACAACCTTTGTTCTCTTTGTTTCTTTCTTCTATTTGTCCTTGAATGTAGGTAGTCATTCAGTCATTTACTAAGCAAAGGTACTTTACTACAATGTGAGGAATTCTGAAATATATGCTTGTCCCAGCTTCTTATATTTTCATAATTATATCATATTTTATCTTTCTTCAAATTGCACTGATCTATATGAGCAGACTATTAGGTATTTTTGGGATTCCAGATGGACTTGATCATTTTTGAAATGAGCATATATTTGGAGATACTTGGTTTTCAGAGGGAATTGATCAGTTTAGGGGGATTCTCAAATTGGGAAACTGTCCTCTGGGTTATTTTGTTTGGGAGTGCATGAAAGACGAGCGGCATGGCTGAGGGTTATCTTACAACATCAAATTGACAGAATTTAATGCAAGGGTTCTCCTTCCTCCAGTACCAAAGTGGTGATGACCTGTACTAGAATCAAGAATGAAATATTAAGATCTCACCTGGTGGGAAGAAAGAAGGCATCCTGAATTCTCTGAAATGGTCCACAGCTTCTGTGATGTATTAGCCTTGTAAAAGATAAAATTTAATTCTAAATTGTTGAATCAGAAACATCTTATACATTGTTAGCTAAATTGCATGCCTTCTAGGTCTTATTGAGGCCTAAAGAATATATATGATATTGCCTAGGAAAAATATGTTTAAAAAAAAAAGAATCTCAAAATTATACTGATTCTATATTGATAGCTTTGTAATACCAATAGAAACAAACAAACAAAAAAAAACAAATTACAAAAATCAAAAACAAAACAAAAACAAAAAAACAAAAAACCAGGACCAATTTTTGGCATAGAACTTAAAGTAAAGGACCAAGTAGTGAAATCACTCCCCAAGAGGAAACACTACAATAGAGAAGCAATTTCAGGCATGAAACAACTGACCTTTAAAATGATGGGGTTCTAAAATCAACTTTCCAATCACCCTTTCCACCTTTATTTTTGGAAGGCAGAAATAATGAAAATGTTTTTCACACATTCACCTTACTCTTATAACCTTCCTTTCCTGACCACATATAAAATCACAAGCCTACACATAAAAAGATACCTTAAGTAAGATGAGACCATCCTAATAAGAAAGAAAACAAAACGAGGAAGTACTGAGGAGAAAAGTGTGATTTTCTATTGAGTAGACTACTCATACCATTATACCCTTTATCTGGCCTTTGAAAAAACAAGGCTCAAAGGTCTCATCATAAAACATCTTTATTTTGTTTTGCTTTGTTTTCATTTTTTTATTAGAGAAGTTGTAAATTTACAGAAAAATCGTAATGTATAAAATAAAGTTCCCATATACTACCCTAGTATTAACACCTTGAATTTGTGTGCTACATTTGTTATAATTCATGAAAGAACAGTTTTATAATTCTACTATTAACTGTAGTCCATCATTTACAATAGGGTTCACTCTTTATGTTGTGCAGTCCTGTTTCTTTATTACTTTTTATTCAATAATATATATGTACGTACACTAAAATTTCCACTTTTAACCACATTCAGATATATAATTCAGTGCTGTTAATTACATTCACAAAGTTGTGCTACCATCACCACTATCCATTACCAAGAGAAACTCTGTGTAATTTAAGCATCAATTCCCAATTCCCTACCTACACCCCAGCCCCTTGTAACCTATATTCTAGATAGTCAGAATCTATGAGTTTACATATTCTAATTATTTCATATCACTGAGGTCATACAATATTTGTCCTTTTGTGTCTGGATTATTTTATTCAACATGATGTCTTCAAGATTCTCCATGTTGTTGCATGTATGAGAACTTCATTTTTATGACTGGATAATATTCCATTGTATATACAGATACCATTTTATTTATCCATTCATTGGTGGATAGACATTTGGCTTGCTTCCATATTTTGTCACTCATGAGTAATGCCCCTATTTGACTCCCTGCTTTAAGAGCTTTTGGGTATTTACCTAGAAGTGGGATTGCCAGGAAATGTGGTAATTCTGAGAAAATGCCAAACTTTATTCCATAGCAGCTGTAACATTTTACATTTCCACCAACAATGAATGAATTACAACACTAGTAATTTTCTGTTTTGTTTTTTTTAATAGTAGCCATTCTAGTGGGTGTGAAATGGTGTCTCATTGTGGTTTTCATTTGCATTTCCCTGATACCTAGTGATGTTGAGCATCTCTTCATGTTATTTGGGCCAGGTATGTATCTTCTTTGGAGAAATGTCTATTCAAGTCTTTTTTCTTAAAATGGGTGGTTTGGTTTTTTTATTATTGAATTGTAATATATCTTTTTATATATTCTAGGTATTAATACCCTATAAAATGTTTTCCAAATATTTTCTCCCATTGAGTAAATTGAGTAAATTGTCTTTTTACTTTCATGATAAAGTCCTTTATGCACAAAACTTTTTTTATTTTGATGCATTCCCATTTATCTATTTTTTTTTTTCTTTCATTGCTTGTTCTTTGAGTTTAAAGTCTAAGAAACCATTGCCTAACATAAGGTCTAGAAGATGCTTCCCTACATTTTCTTCTAGGAATTTCACAGTTGTGGTTCTTATATTTAGGACTTTGATCCATTTTGAGTTGATTTGTAGGTATGCTCCAAGGTAGGAGACCACATTCATTCTTTTGCACAGGGATGTCCAGTTTTCCTAGCACCATTTGTTGAAGAGACTCTTCTTTCCACATTGAATGTACTTGGCAGCCTTGTCAAAAATCAGTTGGTCGTAAATGTGTTTGATTTCTGAACACCTGCAATTAGGGGAAATTTCACTTCTTCCTTTCCAGTTTGAATGCCTTTTATTTCTTTCTCTTGCCTAATTGCTTTGGCAAGAACTTCCAGTACAATGTTGAACTCACTTCAGTGATGAAATAATTAAAATCACCCTTGCACACCTGGGATGAATCCCATTTGATCATGATGTGTATTTCTTTTTATTTGCTGTAGATTCAGTTTGCTAGTATTTTTTGAGGACTTCTGCATCTATATTCATTTAGAATATTGGTCTGTAATTTTCTTTTCTTGTGGTATCTTTATCTGACTTTTGTGTAAGGGTGATGTTAGCCTCATAGATTGTGTTACAGAGTAGTGTTCCCTCCTCTTCAATATTTTGGGTGACCGAGTAAGATAGGTATTAATATTTCTTGGAATGAATGTTTGGTAAAATTCCCCTGTGAAGCCATTTTGTCCAGATGGTGTTGGGAGGTTTTTGATTGCTGATTCAATCTTTTTTAGTTATTGGTTTGTTGAGATCTTCTATTTCTTCTTAAGTCAGTATAGGTGGATTTTTTGTTTCTAGGAATTTGTCTGTTTCATCTAGGTTATCCCATTTGTTGGCATACCATTGTTCATAGTATCCTTTTATAGTCGTTTTTATTTCTGTTTTATTGGTAATAATGTTCCCCTTTTCATATGATTTTAGTTATTTGTGTCCTCTCTTTTTTTCTTTGTCAGTCTAACTAAAGATTTGTTGATTTTGTTGATCTTTTAAAAGAATCAACTTTTGGTTTTGTTGTTTTTCTCTCTCTCTCTTTTATTTCTCTATCTCATTTATCTCTGCTTTAATCTTTGTTATTTCTTTCCTTCTGCTCACTTTGGGTTTAGATTGTTCTTTTTCTAGAGGCTCTAGTTTTGAGGTAATGCCTCTTATTTGAGAATTCTACTCTTTTTTTTTTTATTTTTTATTTTTAAAGAAGCTTTAGATTACATAAATGTTATATTAAAAATATAAGGGATTCCCAAATGCCCCTCCCCCTCCCCCTCCCACACTCTCCCACACCAACAACATCCTTCACTAGTGTGATACGTTTGTCACACTGATGAACACATACCGAAGCACTGCCACCAGCTATGGATTATAGTTTACATTATACTTTACACTCTATCCCGCATAGTTTTGTAGGTTATAACAAAATATATAATGGCCTGTATCCGTCATTGCAGTGTCATGCAGGACAACTTAATGTAAGCTTTTAGAGCATAAATTTCCCTCTCAGCACTTAAACTATTTCTTACCACTGCCGTCTTGCCTATGTGGTTTCTGATGAGACACTGGTATTTTATCTTATTGGGACTCCTTTGTACGTAACTCGTGCTTTCCTCTTGCAGCTTTCAGCACTATCTCCTTGTCCTTGGCATTGGGCTATTTGGTTACTCTGTGCCCAAGTATGATTCTCTTTGATTTGAATTTATCCTGTTTGAGGTTTGTTGGGATTCTTGAATGTGCATATTCATGTCTTTCATTAAATTTGGGAAGTTTCTGCCATTTATTTCAATATTCCTTCTGTCCCTTTCTATCTTTTATGTCTTTCTGGGACTTCCCTAATGCATATATTGGTACACTTGATGGTGTCCTACAGGTCTCTTTGGCTCAGTTTGTTCAGTTGTCTTGTCTTTGAGTTCATTGATGCTTTTTTCTACCACCTCTAATCTGCTTTTGAAACCATCTAGGGAATTTTTCATTTCAGTTATTATGTTATTCATTTTCATTATTTTTCTGGAGAGATTCCATAATGTTCATTCATTGTTTTCCTCATATTCTTTAGTTCTTTCTCCATATTTTCCTTTATTTCCTTGAGCATATCGAGGATCATTATTTTAAAGTTACTGTCTGGTATGTCCAAATTCTGTTCCCCTTCATTGCCTATTATGCATCCAGAAGTAGTAGACTATCAAGGGAGAACAAATTGTTATGGAATATTGATGAGGTCATGGGTGGCCAGAGGTAGGATGAGGGCAATGAGCACTTTGTTGGAAGAGATGCAGCAGGAGAGTAAGAGCCGCTAAAAAGGCAATGATCCCAAACCAAACATTTCCATGATTTTGCCATATTTGCCTGGAAGAAAGACTTTGGCTTCAGTTTAGGTCTCTATGTCAATATAAAATGAGCCATGTATGCGTTCCTTTCATATTTCCTTACTTGGAATATCACTGAGAATCCTGAGATATGAGATATCTGGTTGACATAAAGGAAGCATATGCATATACAGATTAAGGGGCATAAAGGAGGTAACTCCCATTCTCACTATACTGAAGCCATTTAAGGATGTTATAGCATGGTACTTCCTTGTGAAATACAAGGAAGTATTCATAAAGAACATGTTAGAGGAGAAAAATGTTACAATGACATATTGATGTGTATTAAATCATGTTTAAAGAAGAGCTTACCTAACTCTGGTTGAAAGAACAGAGATTTTTTGAAAATTCCAAAACAAAGCTACTACCAGGGGTTGGATCCCATGAGATATTTTGAATGCTCACATGGTATTCACATGATATCAGGGACAAGGGAAAGCAAAGGCAACTGGTTCTAACCCTCATACCTAACCTCTTCCCTCTATATGTTATCCCTTGTCTCTAGCAACATCATACTGAATTGTCACTATTTCAATTAAGTTCTACCTGTCATCTGCCCAGTCCATTTTCTAAAAATGGAAGTTTGTCCAAATTATGCTCACTTTTAGAAAAAAGTGAAGATGCTTTTAAAGAGCATCTTGATTTTCTTATAGAAAATAAACAAAGCATCAGCACATGCATAATCACTTAAATAGCATCTTATTCCACAGAAACAATAAACCTCCTTTTGGCAGTGTCAGAAGATTAATTAAGAATGCAATTAATGTGAAGATGGTTGTTTTCATTACAGATTGACACCTCTCAAGTATAACTAACATTTGTTTGTTAGTACTAAAGATGATATAGACAATGTGAGCAAAATATCTGTTATCTCAGATAATTCAAAGTTAAATGCTGGGAAGAAATATGTTCCAAATTGCTGTGATAATCTAAATGACAGCACCTTCCTCTCAGAGGACTTAACTAGTGCCTTTAGATTTAACAGAGCCTCTTTTCCACCTGAGGAGATAAGCCTTGGCTTTGCATATATGCTAAAATTAATAATTTTAATAATATATTATTTGTATAGTATCATATTTGGTAAATTATTTCATATTCACATTCAATTCTCGTGAGAGTTCTGTGTGTAGCATTATTTATGCCTGTTTTTTTAATGGTGGCTCAATGCACACTCTAACTGCCATGTCTGAATCTGGCAAATGTAGAGACAAAAATATGACTCTTCTATTTGCATTTATCAGTTCTGATAACTGTCATTAATTTTTTATCTTATTACAAAATGGTTATTTGTCATGAACATTAAGGGAATGTGTTATCTCACCAATTTTCCTAATAAGCACTTTTTCTTTGAAAACAGAAAAATGCCATCCCATGTGAAGTTTGAAAAATAGATTGTAAGAGTTTCAAAGGAGGTGTAACTTATCCTCCCCTGTCTCCACTCCACTCCACATCCACTCATCTTTAATGTCCTTCTGTTTCTGCTCTTCATACCTCCTCAAAAATCTCTTCCACAAAGCCTCTTCAGTCTCACTTCCTACAATTCTGGTCTCCCCTTGCTTCAGCAATCCCGTAGGTCTAATACCTATATGGTTTCAAAGCTTGCAACTGCTAATTTATCTTTCATATTTATTCCACTGCCTACATTTTCCTTTCTTCTCCTCTCCCCTCCTCTCTCTACTTCTCCTCTCCCCTCACTTTCTCCCTTTCCCCTCCTCAGTCCTACCTTCTGCTGTCCTCTCCTCCCCTCCACTTTCCTCTTCTTGCCTTTCCTTTCCTTTACCTTTCTTATTTTCATTTGTGTGCTCTTTGTCTTGGTGATGAAATCATTTCTTTAATTTAGTTCATGTTTTGTTTTGGGAAAAAAATACACTTTCTTGGGCATTTTCAAGAGGCAGCATGTCATTCTCAAGCCACTACGTAAATTTATGCTTAGTGATTCATTGGCTAGAGGGGAGCAAAGGGAGAATCATGAAGTAAAGAGACCAGATTATTGGAAAGAGATAGGACCCCTGGACCATAGACAGTTACCTAGAAAATGTTGTCAGTTGCCCACTCCTATACGTGAACCACTTTCCCAAAGGACATTTATTTCCAAGTCTGCACAAGTTTGTTTAGAAGACCCACTCCCAAGTATCATCCAGTGGCACATCATTTTGAAAAGTTCCTGGCCAGTACCATGCAAATTGATGCCAATCCTGGGTCTCTTTTCAGTCGACTGAATTCTGATCTGCAGCCAAGTTGCTTTAGGAGAAGAGAAAAATAATGTAGTGCATACAAATTGAACGTTCTGATCAAGTCCTTGAAAATGTCCCTCTTTCCCAGTTTAGTTGAGAAAAGAAAACAGGAATAGAGACTAGGAACCTGGGTTGCAATTCCTTCAGCTCCTTTCATTGTCCATGTGATTCTGAAATACTTTACTTCTCAGAGCCTACACATCTTCATCGCTAAAATGGAAATATCTGCTGTGTTTTCCTCACTCAATTGCCATGGTGAGGAACTAGCATGACTTAGGTAAAATATGTAAAAATTAAGAAGTTGTGGTGTATTGACCTAATGCTATTGTCACATTTCTTGTTTTGGCTTCTATGGTGTGGATATGTCAGGCCAGATTCTGTTTTAAGTTACATTAATGCAAATTGTGGACAAGAATCACCAGTAATTGAAGCTCCCAGTTTTTAGTTCTTTTTTGTTTTTAAATTTCTTAAAAGATACTTAGATTACATAAAAGTTACATAAAAAATATGGGGGATTCCCATATGCCCCATTCCCTACCCCTCCCACACTAGCAACATTCTTCATTAGTATAGTACATTTATTGTAATTGATGAACACATTTTGGAGCATTGCCACTAAACACTGATTAAAGTTTACATTGTAGTTTACACTCTTTCCCACCCAATTCTGTAGATTTTGGCAAGATATATAATGGCCTGTGTCTGTCATTGCAATGTCATTCAGGACAATTCCCAAGTCCTAAAAATGTCCCCGCATTACACCTGTTTTTCCCTCTTCCTGCGTCAGAACCTCCAGTGGCCACTGCCTCCAAATCAATGATATAAGGTCTTCCATTGCTAGAATCACAATAAGTCTATAGCAGAATACCAGTAAGTTCTACTTTAGTCCATAATTCATTCCCCAATCCTGAGGATTCTGGGATGGTGATGTCCACTCCACCTCTAATTGAGAGGGGACTTTGATCCCATAGGGCCAATGGATGAGACTCCCTTGTTTACAGTTGTAGACTCTCTCAGTTCCTTGGTGTGGTAGTTGTCCATCATCACCATGTTGGTTGTCCTGGATGAGACCAATGAACTGGAGAGTAGGTGTTGCAACTCCATTGAGATTCAGGGCCCTGCTGGCACATGGACAAAGATTTAAGTCTCTTGGACGTACACCTACCAACTCTAGTACTACTTATAGGTTCAAATAGAAGAACAGAAGAGCCATGTGTAGGGAAACCACAACTGAGTCCAACTCTGCCACACTGGGGAGCATAAAAATGTCCCTTGTAAATGCCTTTATTACAGGTTCTATATTTGGCCCAGACTCAGATTTCTGAATAATTGTTTTCCTAACTAAAACTGGCTGTAAATAATAGTAAATGTTTGGAATGTATTCCTGACATTTGCCTGAATAGATGATATTGGAAAAATGGGTGAGTGCAGCTAATCTATTAAGTAGTATATGCAAAAATCACTTGCAGCACAGCTCAATAATCATTAACTTTTGGAATTCTGAGAAAATGTGTCCCCAGAAATGCTTACCATTTTAGATAAAATTTTGGTGTAGTCCATAATAACAGATTTCCAAAATTCAATACAGATAATATATACTCAGCAGTCAGCAATACATGTAACAGTATTATTGAACATAATTTTATTTCTTCAGTAATTACAAGCAATAAAATACAATAACCAAGAATATCTTTTCTGTGGGTGAGTTCATAATTCTTTTTAAGAACATGAAAAATTTATATAGTGTTCCAAGATCTGAGACTTGCACAAGAAAAAATCAGAACAGAAAATCTTACATATAAGACAGACACGATTACTAATAGGCTTCCTGTTCTTCTCCTGCTTTTAGTCAGAAACCAGTTAAACTAAAGAAGAGATGGGGACTTAAATGGGGAGGTAAAAATATGTCTGGGCAGCCAAGAAAGCTAGGGTTAGGGGATACCATCATGCTGGAAAGACCTAGTTGGAAATCAAGCAATTTAGTGAGAGAGGAGACCATTCTGCTTTAGGCCATACTATTGTGTGATTCTGCTTTCACTTCTTCACGACAGACTACTTCTTCTGGCCCATAATTTACTAAGGGGTGACACATAATTTTTTTCCCTTAATATGTATATTAGAAAGGTGATAGGTTTATATAAGCATCATGCAGAAAATGCAGACTTCCCATAGACCTCCCCTATTATTAATAGCTCTCATTAATGTGGGAACTTTGTTACAAGTGTTGAAAGAATATTATTATAATTGCCCTATTAACTATAGTCCATAGTTTACATTAGAGTTCACAGTTTGTGTTGTATAGATCTGTGTTGTTTCTGTTTTAAAAATTTTTAATCTCAAACATATATACAACCTAAAATTTTCCCTTTTAATCACATGCAAATATATAATTCAATGCTGTTAATTACATTCACAATCTTGTGTTACCATCACCACTCTCCATTACCAAAACTTTGCCATCGAACCAAACAAATTCTGTACCAATTAAACATTAAATCCCCATTCCCTAACCCCAACCGAGCCCCTGGTAATGTGTATTCTAGTTTCTGAATTTGTTCTTATTCTAATTATTTTATATCAGTGATATCACATAGTATTTGCCCTTTCGTATCTGACTTATTTCACTCAGCATTATGTCTTCCAGGTTCATCCATGTTGTTGGATGTATCAGAACTTCATTCCCTTTTATGGCTGAATAATGCTCCATTGGGTGTATATACCACATTCTGTTTATCCATTCATTCTTGATGTACACTTGGGTTACTTCCATCTTTTGGCAATTGTGAATATTACCATTATGAAATTGGCATGCAAATATCTGTTCAAGGCCCTACTTTCAATTTTTAAGATATATGCCAAGAACTGGGATTGCCTGGTCAGAGGGGCTCATGATGTTGAGCATCTTTTCATGTGCTTTTGGTCATTTTTAAAATCAAATTTAGAGAAATATCTGTTCAAATATTTTGCCCATTTTTAAATTGGGTTCTTTTTTGTTGTGGAGTTGTAGCATTTATTTATATTTTCTGGATATTAGACCCTGTCAGACATATGGATTCCAACTATTTCCCCCCATTCTGTAG
>JAQZBX010076809.1:0-14376 GCA_029593785.1 Cabassous unicinctus | reverse complement strand
TCTACCAAGCATTTCTAAAAGAATTAACATCTATCCTGTTTAAACCCTTCCAAAAAATTGAAAAGAAGGGAAAATTACCCAACACATTTTATGAAGCCAACATCACCGTAATACCAAAGGCAGAAAAAGACACTACAAGAAAAAAAATTACAGATCAATCTCTCTAATGAACATAAATGCAAAAATTCTCAACAAAATACTTGCAAATCGAATCCCACAGCATATCAAACGATGTATATATACATCACGACCAAGTGGGATTTATTCCTGGTATGCAAGGCTGGTTCAACATAAGAAAACCAATCAATATAATACACCACATTAACAAATTGAAGGAAAAAAACACACGATAATCTCAATCGATGCAGAAAAGACATTCGACAAAATACAGCATTCTTTCTTGATAAAAACATGTCGAAAGATAGGAATAGAAGGAAAATTCCTCAATATGATAAAGGCATATATGAAAACCTACAGCCAACATCATACTCAATGGGGAAAGGTTGAAAGCTTTCCCTCTAAGATCGGGAACAAGACAAGGATGCCCACTGTCACCATTCTTATTCAACATTGTACTAGAAGTTCTAGCTAGGGCAATTAGACAAGAAAAAAAAATTAAAGGCGTCCAAATAGGAAAAGAGGAAGTAAAACTCTCACTGTTTGCGGATGACATGATCCTGTACTTAGAAAATCCTGAAGCATCCACGACAAAGCTACTTGAACTAATAAATGAATTCAGTAGGATACAAGATCAACACGCAAAAATCAGTAATTTTTTTGTACACTAGTAATGAACAATCTAAGGAGGAAATCAGGGGGAAAATTCCATTTACAATAACAACAAAAAAACTCAAATAATTAGGAATCAATTTAACCAAAGAAGTACAGGACCTATATGCAGAAAACTACAAAACAATGCTAAAAGAAATTTAAAAAGACCTAAACAAATGGAAAGACATTCCATGTTCATGGATTGGAAGACTAAATATCATGAAGATTGTCAATTCTACCCAAACTGATTTATGGATTCAAAATGCAATACCAATCAAAATTCCAACAGCTTACTTTACAGAAATAGAAAAGGCAATTTCCAAATTCATTTGGAAGGGAAAGTACACCCAAATAGCCAAAAGCATTCTAAAAAAGAAGAGTGACGTGGGAAGAATTGAAACATATTACCAAACTACAGTGGTCAAACAGCATGGTACTGGCATAAAGACAGACAAACCCATCAGTGGAACAGAATTGTGAGTCCAGAAACGAGTCCTCGCCTATACAGTCAACTGGTTTTCGACAAACCTACCAAGCCCCTGTTAACAGGACAAAATAGTCTCTGCAACAAAAGGTGCCGGGACAACTGGATATCTATAACCAAAAGAATGAAAGAGGACACCTATCTTACTCCCTATGTAAGAATTAACTCAAAATGATCAAAGACCTAAACATAAAAGCCAGGACCATAAAACTACTAGAAGAAAATGTAAGGAAACATCTTCAAGACCTTGTAGCAGGTGGTGGTTTCTTGGACCTTACACCCAAAGCGCGAGCAACAAAAGAAGAAATAGATAAATGGAACATCCTCAAAATTAAACACTTTTGCACCTCACAGGACTTTGTCAAAAGGGTGAAAAGGCAGCTGACTCAATGGGAGAAAATAGTTGGAAATCACATGTCCGCTAAGGGTTTAATATCTATGATATATAAAGAGATGTCACTACTCAACAATAAAAAGACAAACCACCT
This sequence comes from Cabassous unicinctus, assembly GCA_029593785.1. Classification (NCBI taxonomy): domain Eukaryota; kingdom Metazoa; phylum Chordata; class Mammalia; order Cingulata; family Chlamyphoridae; genus Cabassous; species Cabassous unicinctus. The sequence continues at coordinate 12,633 of JAQZBX010076809.1, read as the reverse complement.
GAATAAAAAATGGGCAAAAGACTTGAATAGACATTTGTCCGAAGAAGAAATACAAATGGCAAAAAAAACACATGAAGAAATGCTCAACATCACTCATGATTAGGGAAATGCAAATCAAAACTACAATGAGATCTCATTTCACACCTATCAGAATGGCCACTATTAAAAAGACAGAGAACTACAAGTGTTGGAGAGGATGTGGAGAGAGAGGAATGCTTCTTCACTGTTGGTGGGAATGCAGAATGGTCCAGACACTATGGAGGACTATTTGGCAGTTCCTACAAAAGTCGAATATAGACTTGCCACGTGATCCGGCAATACCACTACTGGGTATATACCCAGAACGGAGGGAAGTGACACGAACAGACATCTGCACACCGATGTTCATAGCAACATTATTCACCATTGACAAAAGTTGGAAATAACCCAGGTGTCCATCAACAGACGAATGGAGAAACAAACTGTCGTCTATTCACATGATGGAATAATATGCAGCTGTAAGAAGAAATGAAGTCGTAAAGCATATGGCAACATGGATGAACCTGGAGGACATTATGTTGCGTGAAGCAAGCCAGACACAAAAGGACAAATACTGTATGATTGCGTTACTATGAACCAAATATATTGTGTAACAGATTGTATGATTCCATTTATAGAAAATGAAAATATAAATCAATTAATTAGGAAGAAATTAGATTAGTGGTTATGTAGGGCTGGGGAAGGATTGAAAGGTGATGGCTAAGGGGTGTAGAGTTTTTCTTTTTGGAGTAATGAAATTGTTCTAAAATTTTTTGTGGTGATGAATGTACAACATTGTAATTATACTAAAAGCTATTGATTATACCGTTTGAATAGATCATATGGCATGTGAATATATCTCAATAAAACTGCTTAATAAATAAATAAGTAATCGTGCAAGAATAGCCAGAAATAGCAGTTATGTACAGCAGAGAAACAGAAATCGGTAGGTGAAGAATTTTCTTGTTTGTTTGTTTTTCATTTATTATTATTATTGAAATAATGAAAATGCTCTAATAATGGCTGAAGTGATGAATTCAAAACTATGTGATTATACCAAATATAACTGATTGCACACTTTGGATGAATTGTATGCTTTGTTAAAATGTACCAATAAAAATGATTTGTTTAAAAAAAAAATAGATATACTTAGAATAGTCAAATTCAGGGGTGGGGAAGGGGAGAATGGCAATTATTGTTAGATGAGTATAAGTTTTGGTTTGGGATAATGAAAATGGTCTGGATATAGACTGTGGTGAGAGCTACACAGTATTGTCAATGTACTTCATGTCAATGAATTGTCCACTCAAAATGGTTGTGTATATTTTTACCACAATTAAAAAATTTTTTTTTTTTTTAATAAACCAAGTGGCTTCTTTGTATATATAAACTGATGAGCAGATCCCAGAATTCTTGTGGAAACTCAAGAGACTCAGAAGTGCCAAAACAACTTGAAAAAGAACACAGTTGGAAGACTCCCACTTCCCGCCACAAAACTACCACAAACCTACAGTAATCAAGACAGTGCCTGGCACAGGGACGACCTACAGAGCAGTGGAATGGCCGCGGGCCCGGAGGGACCCTCGCTTGTACAGCCTGCGTACCGGGCCTGTCCTAGCCCTGTAGCCGCTTGCATTCCCGGTACGGAGCAACCCCGCAGCAAGAACGCGCCGTGTGCTATCGACGCTGGAGCCTCACCAGTCTCTCCTTGTCTCTCTGCCACTTGGTCCGCTTCTCGGCATCTGCGTGGCTCTGCCTCGTCTCCGTCTTCCTCCTCGTCTCCTGGGGTCCTTCATGCTCTCTCAGTCTCGACTGTAACTGTTCTAACTCTGCCTGTAACTGTGCTGGTCTCTCCCTCTCTTTCTCCAAATAACATCTCAGCTCTTGTTTTTGGGTTTGCAGGGCTTCCACTCTCGACTTCAGTCTGGCACTTACCTCCTTCTCTTTTCTGATTTCCTCGCAGCGCGCCTGGACCTCTGCCTCCAGTTGCTGCTTCGCGCGCAGGGCTTGCTGCTGGACTTTCTCAAGCCTGGCCTGCAGGCCCACCGCTCGGGCCTTCTCCTCCTTCAGCTGCCGCACTGCCGCGTGGTGCCGCTGTGCCTCCTGGTGCGTGCACGCCTCCGGAGTCCTGCGGCTCAGCTGCTCTGTCAGGAGGCGCTCGTGCTGCAGGGCCTCAGCCAGCTCCAGAGAGTGGCTCTGCTCAGCCTCCAGGCTCTTCTGCAGCTCAGAGAGCTTGGCCCGCTCCTGTGCCAGCAACGCCTCACAGCGCGAGTACTCGATCTGCAGCTCTTTCTGGAGATTGTCTTTTGCCATCTGCTCGTGTTTTAATGCAACACACAGCTGATTACTGTGGGCGTATTGCTTCTCCAAAGATACTCTTAACTCCTACATCAGAGAAAAGAAAAAATGGAGAAAGTCAAATCAAGAAGAAAAATATCTAAATAGGCTTCCTGTCAAAATTTCTGCTTATATACTTTAACCCAGCAACTATCCTTCTTGACATTTACCCATGAAAACAGAAGTAGATACAAGAGGTAGCTTGTTCCTTTACCACCCTCAGTGCAGGTGAGTCCTCTCTTGAAAGCAGCACTGACTACACGCATATTCGTGGCCTGGATGTAGAGACACCCCTTCTCGCCTGGGATGCACAGGCACACACCTGCTCCTCGTTATGGACCAGCACTTCTGGATTTTGACAGACGGCCTCACCATAATTGCCAGGATTTACTCTAAGCTTGCACTGGAGCTACAGATCCAAACAGCATCAACTCAACACACACGCGCCCACTGCAAAAGGATGCTGCCCGCACTTGTCCGGACACTGTGTGGAGAGCACCAAGGCTGACTACGGCAAGAGCACGTGGTCTGGCTGCCATCCACCTTCTAGGACCAGACAGGAGATGTGGGACTGCACGTGGGAGCCGCTGGTGGTCACTGGCCGCTGCAGTTGTTTGCCTCACAACTCTGTGGCCCCTGGCATCTCCCCTTACAAAGATGGTATTTTACCTAAAGATGCAGCCCTGCCGCTGGGCAGCTGCCACTAGGGTAAGGAAAAGGCATCAGAAAGCAGAGCTGTGCCCTGCCTCCGGCTGCTCAAGGCTGGGACGCAACCGTGCAGCCCGCCCTGCAACCCGGTGCTGGCACCTTCTCCAGCAGCCGGCAGCCAGGGCACTGGGCCCTGCCTGTACCTCCAGGCTCTTGGTGCTCCGGCCCTCCCTCTGCTGGTGCTGCAGCTGCTCCTCCTCCAGTTGGCTCTGCAGGGCTCGCTGCTTCCCGCGCTCGCTCTCCAGCTCCTGCAGCGCAGCTCTCAGGTCCTTCTCCTGATTGTCCAGCACAGACCTGTGAGGGGCACCACCAGGTGGTGGTGTGAGCCACGCCACAGAGCTCTCCAGGCAGTACACACAGACCCCACCAGGTCCACACCGGAAGCTCACAGCACAGCGGCCTGGGGAGACCACAGGCAGCACGGGGTCAGTGGGAGGGGCAGGGCAGAGCCTGAGGACGGTGAGCCAGCATCCAGTTGCCGGTCCTGGGACAGGAAGACACCAAACACAACGCTGACCGTCAGCTGAGGTGGAGGCAGAGGGAGAGGACCCCAACGAGAGCCGGGGAGGCACCCAGCTCTCACGCAGGACGACAGTGAGCTGCTGCAGCCTGGACACCACAGGGGACACAGTTGGTTTGGCCCCGGGGGCTCCGTATGGCACCCAGGCTGCATGGAGCAGGAGCACCGGGGGTCCCCTGGGGAGCCCGGGGGGCTGCGGTGATGACCAAGAGGCCTGCCAAGTAAGGCTGACGGGGCCATGCCCAGGAGAGCCGGACGTCCCCGCTGAGCTCATCCCTCTCCTTCCAGGCAGGGTCCACACCTGGGGGTCCTGATGTCCAGGAGAACCCTGGCTCCCTGACTGGCCCACCACGCCCTGCTGACCCCCACGACCTGGTCCTGCTTGGAGAAGCTCAACAGCCCCTCTCCTACCCCTGCCCGACCCTCAGGCCTGTGGCCTCAGCGTCCAGACAGACCACTGTCCAGCTGGAGCCGCCCTGCTCTGCGTGGGATGGCAGGTCCCAGGAGCCTCCCCGAGCCGCCTTCTGCAACCACACGCTTTCACTTCACTGTGAAACTCGCCAGGAGTGGGGGCTGCGCACGCCCAGTCCCACCTCGCCCTCTCCTCGTCCCACGACGACTCCGGCACGCACACTCTGACACATTTTCCTTGCATTTACAGACTTAAGTGACCATGGGCAAAAGTTCTGATTGAATTATTTTTTTAAACAAATGGCATTCCAGTGTATGTACCATTTTGCAACTTGCTTTCTAAATCGGCCACTGCACAGCACAAGTGCAAGTCCCCTTGCAGAACTCTACTGGAGCCTGAGGCCACGCGCAAGCACGGCTGCAGCTGACAGCCCCTGCTGCCCGGGCTCCACGTCTGGCCCCTGCAGCCCCCGCCCAGCGGCCTCCCTCTGCGGGCGGCACGTGACTCTCATCCCGCCCCCTAGAGGTGCGCTCAGGGAGGTGCTGCCCTGCTCTAAAGACCATCACAGCTCAGCTCAGCACGGGTGTTCTCTGTATTTAAATGTCAGGAAAAACGTGGCAAGAACTACATGAGTCTCATCTGTCAGGCAATCCAGTATCCAATGAAAGCTCGAGAAGTGCGTCTAGAAGATAACACGCACTTGGTGACTTGATGCTCCATACCTCAGCTGGAAGACCTCCTTTTGTATGTCGTTTAGGGATTTTAACAGCTTTTCGTTTTCTTGTTTACATTCGCAGAGCTCGGATTTCAGGTCTCTGACTGCATCCTGCTCTACCACAAGAAGCTTTCGAACACTGGCTGCTTTCTCTTGTTCTTCGTTCAGTGTCTTCTGTAAATCACTTGCTATACATTTTTCCTGCTCAACCTTATAGGCCAATAATTCAACTGTGAAAGAGATTAAACGACGTGAAAAAGCACTATTCATTAGCCCAAAAGAGCCAATTAAAAACCTTTAAACAAGCTAGTAGTAGGGGCGTGGCTGAGTTCTGGGGAGAAATACACCTCCCAGGCGCCCCTCCAGGCAGCGTCCCACCTCCTTCCACCCTGCCTCCTGGGAGTGCACAGACACAGCGTTGGGGGAGGGGGCCGACAGCCCGGGCCTTCCTGGAGACAAGCCAAGGACAGGCCAAGGGGGCTTGCGCAGTGACCGCGGCTGTCCCGAAATGCCACCCCACCCACCACCACTGGACGCCATGCCGATGCCTCTGCGGGTGGACTGTTCCGGCACCAAAACCAAAGGCAGCTCACGAAGGGGAAGGGCGAGGCCCGAGGCAGCGCAGCTCCAGAACCAAAGGCGCCAGAGGTAAGGCTGCCTCAAGGGGAGCCACCTGGGCTCCTCTCCAAGGGCAGGAGGAGAGGCAGGGGCTTCCCAGAGAGCACGGCAACCTCAAGGAGGGGTCAAAAGCAGCCAAAAAGTGAAGCACGGATGACGGGACTCCAGAAACTCTGCGTTAAACGTGCTAATCCAAAAGAAGCTGCGAGCATGCTGTGAGCTCCAGAGAACCTCCTGGAACGCAGCCCCTCAACACTCGCCACCGCCCCCTGCCAGCACCACCCCGAGTTCTGCAGCTGAGACACGGTGACGCCAACGTTCGCTAGGGCTCACCAGTGTTCTAAAAGGCCCGGCTCCCTTTTGCATCAGGACAGGCTGTCCCGCAGGGAGCTCGGGCCCCGGGGCCAGCGCGGCCTTCAGCCAGGTGGCTCTCGGGCTCAGAACGGACAGGAGTGGACATTGTGGCTTCCATCGAGACCGTGGCTCCGCACAGCTGTGCCGCCCCTTGCTCGCGCTTGCCCACCCGCCCCCATGAGGGTCTCCCAGGGATCACGCTGTAGCCGCAGAGGACAGCACGGAACCCACCCTGCCTGCGCAGCTGGTGCTCCTGCCTGCTGCCATGGGCCTCTGCACTGGTGAGCGCCGTGCACAGCTGCTGCAGCTTCTCCTGGTTCTGCAGGTGCGTCATCCGCAGCTGAGCGCGAAGAGCCTGGATCTCAGACAGCAAGCTGCTGCGATCGGACAGGTGGAGGTGTTCCAGGGACTTCTCCTGCAGATCCCTCTGAGCCCGGCAGGGTGAAGGCAAGAGAGCAAGCTACATTCAAGGTGGGTTTCCCCGACCACAGCCACGCGGGCAGTCGCAGCTAAGGGCCCCACACCCCACACGGCACCCCAGCAGCTGGGCCCATCCCAGCGAAGTGGGGGGAGCAAGAGCCCCCCTCGCCCCACGAGTCACCAGAGGCACGGTTTTGTGGTGCCCAGACTGTGTGCCGCCCTCGGCAAACATCCTTCCAGCTGAGGGGACGAGCTTGGCAGTGCCGTGGATGCGGCTTCTCACCAGGGTATGAGCCCGAGCACCGCAGGGCAGTGAGGGCAAGAGGGGCGTGGAAGTGCACCAGGGGCAGAGTGGGCGCACCGCAGCCTGAGCACCTCCGCTTGCCTCCCCACGGCCGTCGCAGCCTGGCCAGAGCGGGGCCCTGTGCAGGCCCGCGAAGTTGGTGTCCTCGGTGCTCAGAGTCACGGTGAACAGCAAGGACCTGCAGCGCAGTCCCAGTCCCAGCACTCTACCTGGCGCCAACGCTCTCGGAGCACTGACCCACCCCCTCTGCAGCACACGCGGCTGACATAGAAGCAGCGCCTGTGCTCTGCTGCGGACTGAGCACGGCCTCCCTGGCCAAGGCGTGCCACAGTGCAGGCAAAACGCAATCCAGAGTCCGCAAGCAGGCAGGGCCCGGCAGCTGTGGCCTCTGCTCACCTGCTCACGGACGGCCTGCTCCAGCCACTCCAACAGCGCGCTGCGGCCGCCTGGCTCGGACCCGCACAGCTGGGACTGCAACACCATCTTCTGCATGGCCCCCTCCTTCTCGAACGCGTCCCGGACAGCCTGCAGAAACTCTCCTCTCCAATCCAGGCTAGTGTCAGAAGCCTCCTGAGATGACGAAACAAGAACATCCACGCTCTTACAAACATATTTTCCAGATTAAAAATGGGAATCCTCGCGACAGAAAAGACCACACAAGTCCTCAGGGCCATGAGGGGCCACAGAGGCAAAGAAGGAAGTGAGAAGACAGAAAACAGGGTTGAGCAACGTGATGGCAGACAGACTTCTTTTCCTCCTATTACTCCCAAAAGTCAGATGTTCAGTGAAGCACCAAGGCATTGAGTGGTCCCTGGGGCCAGGAGGGGCGAGGAGGGGGCAGAGGGGGCCGTGGGGGTGGAGGGGGCGGAGGGCGAGGGGGGCAGCACCTGGAGGAGGCCGGGTCAGCCCAGCCTCTCACCACATGACCCTCTAGGCGTTGGCCAGCCAGGTGGCCTCCTCCCGCCGTCTCTTCCATGTGCACCTCTGAGCACAGCCGGACCCTCACGGCCAGGCCAATGCCCAGCAGGCAGGAGGGCGAGGGCTGGGCAGTAGGGCTGCCAGGACAGGGCGGTAGAAAGAGCAAGATGGAGAAGAGGAGGCGGACGCCTCAGCAGGAGGAGCACATGTGGGGCAGGGGAGGGGGCAGGTCAGCCTCCTGGGAAAGGACGGGAAGGGGTGTCCCCTAGGCCCCCGAGGATCTCGATGTCACTCAGTGAACCAGGAGCCCCTACAGTCAGGGACGCAGGAAGAGGGCAGGGCCAGGGGCAAGAGGGGCCAGCCGTGCGACTGCGCCCCAGGTACAGCCGGGGGGACGCCAGGTGAGGGAGGACAGTCAGAAGAGGACATGGGCTGTGGTCAGAGCCGGGTGGGCGCACTCCCTTGGGGAATGTGGGGGGCAGGAGACACAGCAGCTCTCCAAGGAGCCGCACTGGGAAGAGGGGAGGGCAGCACCTGCAGGCGAAGCTTGCAGGAGGGACGGTCCCACGGGAAAGGCTGACAGAGAGAAAGGAGGAAGTTGAGACAAGGCAAGAAGAGATGCTAGCCAAGCCGTCCGCTCAGCCCCTTCCACCCACGCCGACGTGGCTCGTGAGGCTCCTAACAGCCCGCGAGCCACTCGCTGCCCCCGGCAGCCACCCCGCCCACCTGGAGAGCCCTGCCCGCCGGAGGCCCCACCCACTCCCACCTATCCTGAAAATGCCCCTGCCTTCCGTGAGCTTCTACACAGCAGCCCTGGCAACATGGCCCTCACTGCAGCCTCCTAAAGCTCTTTGGAAAAGTGGTAGGAGGGATGCCCGGTAAACCTGTGTGTTTCACTGAGTTTGCCAAGCTGTTCCTTCAAGCGGGGCAACGACCAGGGCACCGCTTTACGTCGAGCGTGTCAGTACCTTCTCTCCTTCTTGGGGTGCTGAGGCCAGGGGTCCCCTTGGCTCGCCCCTGCTCAGCCCGCTGGGGGGGCCGCGGAACTCGGACAGGGCCAGGATCTGGTGGCTCTCGTCACACACCATCTTCAGCAAAGCCTGTGCAAGGAAAAGCACTTGAGAGAGAGGAAAGCGAGCGCCACAGCCCACAGCACTGAAGCATTCCGGCCGCCCAGGCCCGTCCAGCCTCCAGCGGACATTTGCTGAGGAGCCACTGGACACCAGCCCCTCTGCACAACGGGGGCCGCAGCCCAGAGGCGGGGGAGCTGCGCTCGCAGCACTTGGGCCCGGCAACCGCTCACACACATGCGCACGGGGACTCCACACGCGCTGCGTCCCAGTGCTCTGCTGACCCAATCGTCAGCTTTTAAATCTTTCCTCCTCCATAATCTTCAGGCACCTAGGAAAGTGAGGTTCCACATGAGACAATCTAAGGATGGCCCCAGGTACCCCGTCCCACCTGCTGGGCTCAGGGTGCAGCGGGGACCCCGGGGTCTGCCTGGGTGGAGTGCAGGGGCGGCCTCTCCTGCAGAGAGTGCAGAGGCTTTGCCACGCAGCCTGGGGGTGAGGCTGTCCTGGGACGCAGTGGCCATGACAGGACAAAGCCCACAGGAGACCAATGCAGAGTCCACTTGGACAGACCTGGGAGCATTGCACTGAGGCCCAAGCCGGCCACCAGCACAGGCAAAGGTTGTGGAGCGAAGGTGCCTCCAGATGAGACCAGCCTTCACATCCTCCCAGCCGAGGCCCCAGACGAGGTAATGGGACGTACACTCCCCGGCCACACCCTCAGAACTGGCAAGGATAGCGTGGCTGTTTACGTCACTGAGTTTTAGAATTTCACAGCAACAGAACGCCAGGGCAGACACGCCAACCTCTTAGCTCCTATCCAAAGAGGCGGCCCGAGGATGCAAGAAGACAGAGCCACGAGCCCTCGCTGGTGCCAGTGTGTGCAAGCAGCCACACGAGGGACATGCTGGGCTCAAAGCTCAGGGTTATATCGGGAAGAAACCAGTAAATGGCCAGAAGCCAAGAAAAGGGAAAAAAGTAATGAAGAGCAAATGATGGAGTATAACTTAGTAGTTTAAATTGTTTTTTTGTAAATATAATGATATGCTAAAGCAATGTAATGTTAAGTGCTAGAAACGAGCTGCAAATCCCGTTCACTTCTAAAATAGTTACACTAGACAATAAAATGGGCGCACACTGGGGTCCCGGGACGTGCAGGGACCCGTGAGCCGTGCGGTGCTGCAGGCTGCGCTGTCAGCTGGCACCTGCGCCCGCACCGGGGCCGTGCAGGGTTGGCCCCGCCGTCTCCACTTATTGCCCAAGGAGACAGGAGCTTCTCACTGCGGCCAGCATGATGGGCCTTTCTAAAAACGACTTTAGGACTTTTCTAAATCTTGGAATGGGGAGAAACCTCTCCCCAGCCAGGGCCCCCGTCCTGCTGCTCCCACAACAGCAGGATATTAAAGCCAGAGCATAAGCAAATGGAGGGTGACATGCAGACTGGTGCTGGCACGCCAGGCAAGGTGCGCCAGAGACCGCGCGTGCGCATCCGCAGGCCCCGCTGTGCCGCCCTGGATACCTTCACTTGCTTCGCCTGCACGTCCTTCTCCCTCATGGCTGCCGGCGGTGGTGGACGCGCTCTCGGGTTCTGAGGAGCAGCCGCAGCGAGAGCGGCGGGAGGTTCGACGGCTCCTGAGCCTTGCTTCAGTATCTCTCCAATACCTGAGCCATCACCTAAAACAAGCACCACAAAATCGGGATTTTGTGAAAAAAAGATTCTCTGGGAGACATTCCGCAGAAGTCTCAACACAAGTGCTGACAGACGCCCATACTGAGTCAGACGTACACATACGCCCAGTGAAAGCTGTGGCTGTGGCGCTTCAAAGAAAAATTTCCTAACATCAATACTTAAGAAAAATCAATTAAATGACCAAAGATGAATGAAAGGTTTTGATAGAAACATACTTCAGGTAAGAGCTGCACACGTGAAGTAGGAAAAAGCACATATTGAGTATGTTCCATGATTCAGGGCAGAGCCGCACGGCTGCCGCAGCTTGTCTTCACACAGGGATGGACGCGCAGCTCCTGGGGTCACACAGGGACCCCGCTAACCGTGGCGCTGGAACCGAGGAGAAGGGTGTGGGCAACACCTCATGAGGACAAAGGGAACAGGTGGGGCGGGAGGACGCCTGAGCCCAGGGAGAGGCGGAGTGGGGCAGACCGGAGCCGGCAGCCAGGGCCGGGTGAGCGGCGGCGCAGGCCCCTCTGCCTGCAGTGCTCACGCGTTTGTAGGGTGGGGTCAGGAGCTCTCAGAACGCTCCAAGAAGCACACAAGCTCCTGATGGCTCTACTTAGCCTTGCCACCCACAGATCAGCCTCTTAAGGCTCAGAGGAATACTCTGGAAGGATGGAACTGTGGACACTGGTCTTGGGAACACAAAACACAGCTGAGGGAAACTGGGGCAAGACCTTCCATTTCTTCTCCCTTTCGGCCAGCTGGCCATCAAGCCAACACCCCAGGCAGGAGAGGGGAGGTTTAGGAAACAGATCAGACCCACTTCATGTCCACGAGGGGCCACAAGGAAGTCCTGGGCCAACCTGAGCCTGCTGAGCCACTTCCAAAGGCCTTTATGTGAGTACAGACTTGCCACGTGACCCAGCAATACCACTACTGGGAATATACCCAGAAGATCTGAGAGCAGTGACACGAACAGACATCTGCACACCGATGTTCATAGCAACATTATTCACCATTGCCAAAAGTTGGAAACAACCCAGGTGTCCATCAACAGATGAATGGATAAACAAACTGTGGTCTATTCACACGATGGAATATTATGCAGCTGTAAGAAGAAATGAAGTCGTGAAGCATATGACAATATGGATGAACCTGGAGGACATTATGTTGAATGAAGCAAGCCAGACACAAAAGGACAGATACTGTATGAATGCGTTACTATGAACCAAATATATTGTGTAAACTCATGGAGTAAATAATTAGAATATAGGACACCAGAAAATAAAAGGAGGGTAGAGAATGGAAAGTTGAGGGTTAATCTGTGCAGAATTGGTAAAAAGGTTGTTTGCAAATCTTTGGAAATGAATAGAAATGGTGACTGCACATCATGGTGTTTGTAACTAGCAGAGCTATTAAATGGTATGACAGTGGTTGAAAGGGAAAGTCTAAGGTCACGTATATTACTAGAAGGAAAGCTAAAAGCTGTAACATGGGAATGTGTAAGGTAGTAAAACCTCACGTAAAATCCAAATATGGGCTATAGTGCATATATGACTATATTTTTACAAAGTATAAATACAAATATACTAGAGAGAAGGAAAAAGACTAAAGCTATGTATGGCAGAGGAAGCACAGAGAGACAGAGAGGTGAAGAGTTTTGTTTGTTTTTTGTTTATTATTATTATTGGAATAAAGAAAATGCTCTAAGAACAACTGAAGTGATGAATACACAACTATGTGGTTACACCAAGTACCATTGATTGTACACTTTGGATGGATTTATCTTTATTAATATGTATCAATAAAATTGATTTGTTAAAAAAAAATCTAAGAAATGGCAAGAAGGAAAAACAGAATCAGAGAAGGAGACCAGGTGGTCCGACATTCGATCGATTTAGGGCTGCAGAAAGGCAGAACAGAGGAAACTGTGGAAGCCACCATCTCAGGGATGAGAAAGAGGCGGCAGAAGGATATTCAAAGAAATAATGGCTGAAAACTGTCCAAATTTAACAAAAGACACGAGTATACACATCAAAGACACTCAACAAACTTCAAATAGAATAAACTCAAACAGACCCAGACCCAGGTACATTATGATCAAACTGTCAAATGCCAATGACAGAGAGTCCTGAGACAGAAAGAGGAAGCAATACGTCACGTGCAAGGAAGTGCCAATAAGATTATATGCTGATTTCTCATCGGAAACCTTGGAGGCAAGAAGATAGTGGGAACATATTCAAAGTGCTGAAAGAAAATAACTATAACCAAGAATTCCATATCTGGCAAAACTATCTTTCAAAAATGAGGGAGAGGGAAGCGGGAGTGGCTCAATCGATAGAGCTCCCGTTTACCATATGGGAGGCCCCGGGTTCGCTTCCCGGGGCCTCCTTGTGAGTGCAGGCCGGCCCGCGCGGCGCGGTGGGCTGATGCAGCGAGACCTCACAGCAAGGGGGAGATAAGCAGACACAGAAAAAACACAGCAAATGGACACAGCAAACACAAGCAGCAAGGGGGGGATAAATAAATAAATAAATAAATAAATCTTTAAAAAAAAAAAAAAA
>JAQZBX010076808.1:0-14375 GCA_029593785.1 Cabassous unicinctus | reverse complement strand
GTGCGAGCAAGATACGTTGAGTCTATGAGATTGAGTATCTCACAAAATCCTGTTGAGCCAGGGGATGAGTCTTCGAGACTGTATATAGTATAAGAAATCTCTGACAAGATGCATTGAGTCCATGCAAGCAAGATACGTTGAGTCAGGAAGATTAAGTAATTGCACAAAATGAAGTCTTGGGCAAGAGACAGGGCCTAAAGTAAGGACTAGAGGCTAACCACACTTAAAATAAGTCTTAAAAAGGAAAATGAAAAATCTATTAGAAAACCTCACCGGTTTTTCTGACCAATTTAATCAATTTCTCAGCCGAAAAGTTTATACTTGGATCAAATTAATGTCCATTTTACATCATTTCTTCTCTAGTAACTTCAGTGTGGTGATCATTGGTGCTTTGCTACTCTTAACTGTAAAAGGAGGCATTTGCGTAGCACTGCTGTTCCACATTAACAGGACTCGTAAGACCAGTCATGCCAACAACTGGATTCTGCTTAAAACCCTTGACTCTCAAACCCCTGTCCATGGCAGCTTGGCTGGTACCAAAGACGGGTAAGACGTTCAGAGGAGAGCAACCTAAGACAGGCACAGTCACCCTGGACAAAAAACAAAAAAGGGGGAGATGTTGGAGAAGATGCTGAGAGTCAGAGCATAAAGGGTTAAGCATTCAACAAGCATGTTTGCTGGCAGAGACACGTTAGTAAATGTCTCCAAGGTCTCTGCCTACTGCAGACGTAAATAGGAGGAAGCAGAGCGAGATGAACCCACCACTAAGAAGTTACTGTATAAATCCTAAGAAAAGCTATCTGGTAATACAGGAACAGGTAACGCTCTCATGCACCAAGCTGAGATATTAGATAGACTAAGGCATTTAGGGCTAGAAACAATGTTTATACTTATGCCCCTTGGTAGACTGCCAGAGAAGGGAGTGTGCTTACTGTAATAAGAGAAACATAGTGGGAGAACAAGGTTAGGGGGGAAGAATTTATGCATTGTTTTAAAGCTAAATAAAAGAAAGGGTCACAGTGAGCTCTGGGCTGCTGTTTTTTGCCTGAGTGAGCTGCAGCCCTCTTCTTCATATGCTTCAACTTGTCTGACTCTTCTTTTGCACCGCACCCTGACAACAACAAGTCCTATTTCCCCTTGACAGTCAGGATCAATCACCTCAGCCAATACAGTGATTCCCTTCTTTGCCTGTTGATTCACAGGTAAGAGGAGCCCAAACTGGCCAGGTGGTTGTTTTTCCTTGCAGTTCAATGGAATCATTGTTATGTTCCCTGGTGGCAACACTCCTCCTTTTGGGACTAAAACCTGTAGACCAGCAGAGCTTAAGACTGCAGGGACAGGGAGCAAAAATGTTCCTAGTGGGCGACTAGGGGTAATAGTGAGTGGTGCCACTTCCAATTCCACCCCTTGGTTCCTGGACCCATGAATCCTGGTTATGGGAGGAACAGCACCATAGAGAGGATGCTGATTCAGAGCATAAACAGCCTCCTGGAGAACATACAACTGCAATGTATTGCCACCTAGTTGGCACCATAATTGAGTTTTGAAAAGGCCATTCCACTGTTCTATTAATCCAGCTGCTTGATGGGTAACATGGTAAGGCCAGTGAATTCCATGGGCATGTGCCCATTCCCGCACATCATTTGCTGTTGAAATGGGTTCCTTGATCAGAAGCAATGTTTTTGTGGTATGCCATGGCTGTAGATAAGACATTTGATAAGTCCACAGATGGTAATTTTGGAGGAAGCATTGTGTGCCAGTAATGCAAACCCATAGCCAGAGTATGTGTCTATTCCAGTTAAAACAAAACACTGCCCCTTCCATGGTGGAAGTGGCCCAATGTAGTCAACTTTCCACCAGGTAGCAGAATGGTCACCTCAGGAATGGTGCCATATTGGGGGCTGAGTGTGGGTCTCTGCTGCTGGCAGATTGGGCATTCAGCAGTGGCTGTAGCCAAGTCAGCCTTGGTGAGGGGAAGTCCATGTTGGTGAGCCCATGCATAACCTCCATCCTTACCTCCATGGCCACTTTGTTCATGAGCTCATTGGGCAATGACAGGAGTGGCTGGGGAAAGAGAGTGAGCATGAGCCACAGAGCGGGTCATCTTATCCACTTGATTATTAAATTCTTCCTCTGCTGAAGTCACCCTCTGGTGAGCATTCACGTGGGACACAAATATGTTCATGTTTTTTGCCCACTCAGAAAGGTCTATCCACATAGCTCTTTCCCAGACCTCCTTGTCACCAATTTTCCAATCATGTTCCTTCCAAATCCCTGACCATCCAGCTAAACCATTGGCAACAGCCCATGAATCAGTGTAAAAATGCACCTCTGGCCATTTCTTCTTCCAAGCAAAATGAACAAGTAGATGCACTGCTCGAAGCTCTGCCCACTGGGAGGATTTGCCCTCACCACTATCCTTCAAGGATATCCCAGAAAGGGGCTGCAGTGCTGCAGCTGTCCACTTTCATGTGGTACCTGCATATCGTGCAGAACCATCTGTAAACCAGGCCCAAGTTTTCTCATCCTTAGTGAACTGATTGTAAGGGACTCCCCAAGAGGCCAAAGCTGTGGGCTGGGAAAAAGAATGTAACATGGCAGGGATTGGAAGACAGATTCCTCAGGAAGTTGGGCAGTGCACACTAGAGTTTGGCTGGTAACTACCTCAGGGCTGGGAGGAGGTCCAGGCTCCCTAGGGCAGGCCAGAGGCTGGACAGTGCAGGCTTCCATTTGGCTTGCACCCAACTCAGGCCTGGAAGGAAGTCTGGACTCCCTGGGGCAGGCTGGAGGCTGGATGATACAAGGTTGACAAGGTGTGGTCTACACAGTGCAGGCCATTGCAGGTTTATCTGGTAAAGTCTCAGCAGAATTTAGGATCCCAATGTCCCCACCTATATTATAATCATCCCATATGTCTCCATCCCAATCCTCAGGGTTCCACTCCTTTCCAATCAATGCCTTCACTTTAATTGCAGAAACCCTGCATGGTTGAGATTTTAGTTTCCTCTGTATTTCTGCTGCTCATACATTGAGAGTCTGGGTTTGATTCTCAGATATCTCAAGTCTGTGGGTACAGGAGAAAAGATTTTCTTTCAAGGCACACATAGAAGCTTTCATATCATTCATGTGGCATTTAAGTTTCAAACTTGAAGACTTTAGCTCATCTCTTTCTTTTGTAACTGTATCCAGAGTATCTAAGAGGAGCCAGCCAACATCATTATACTTTTTGACACTCCACAAAATTCTGTTAAGATGTTGAAAACACTCTCATCCAGATCCTTTCTTCTTATAAGCCTGGAAGTAAGGGTTTCCAGTGATGCTATTTTGCATATCTCTATTGCCAGCTCATGCCTTGGACTGTTAGCAACCTCTTCATTATTGGAAATGGAGTCATTAGTACCCCTGAGTCCAATTAGAGTATAGAGCCAATTACAAAATTTCCAGAACCACCTCAGACATCCCATGTTTAACACTCTGTTCCTTAAGAACCACTACCGGTACCAAGCTGTTTTAGTCAAGGTTCTATCAGGAAACAGAATCAACAGGAGATATCTGTCAATAATATGAGATTTTAAAAGAGTCTCTCATGCGACTGTGGGGATGCAAAAGTCCAGGTTCTGGCAGGCTGCAAACCAGGGGATCTGATGAAAGTCCAATGAAAGTCCTTGATGAGTTTCTGGGAGAAGTTCCCTGTCCAAAGACTAGCTGGGAAATTCTCTCTGAATGTTGAAATCACTTCCCTTTATAAGGCATGAAACTGATTGGATAAAAGCATCACCCATTGATGATGCAATCTCCCTGATTGATGCAGATGTAATCAGCCATCCATGCAGTAAACTCACTGGTGATCAAAGTCTATTAATGTTATTGTATTACAATTAGCCCAGTGCTTGCTGGATGAAACACCTGGAAACAATTACCTGGCTGAGTTGACACATTAGCCTAACCATTACTTCCATTCATTGGTTGAAAGAAAATTGGATTGCTTCACCTTTTGGAATTAGGAATAATGCCTGTACGAACATAGGTCTACAAATATTTGAGAGCCCCTGCTTTCAATTTCTTTGAGTATGTATTTAGAAATGGGTTTGTTGGAGCATATAGCCATTTTATACCTAACTTTATGGGCTACCACCAAAATGTCTTGCACACTGATTGTGCTCTATTACATTATATTACATTGATTTACTCCATTTCCCTTTTAGCAATTGTAATTTTCCATATTTTTTAATAGTAGCCCTTCTAGTCGGGGGAGAAATGGTATTACATTGTGATTTTGATATGCATTTCCCTTATGACTAATGATTTTGAACATCTTTTCAGTTGGTTTTGACCATTTTTAAATAGAGGTTTATTTTTTTTGTTGAGTTGTAGTGTTTCTTTATATATTTTGGAAATTAAATCATTATCAGATATGTGGTTTCTAAATATTTTTTCCCATTTTGAAGGTTACCTTTTTACTTTCAGGATAAATTCCTTCGATGCACAAAAGTTTTTAATTTTTCTCAATTTGTCTTCAGATTTTCATTACTGGTTTAGAGAAACTATTGATTTTTGTGGTTTGATCTTGTACCCCATCACTTCTAATAACAAATAAAAAAATTAAATATCTAGGAATAAATCTAACCAAAGATGTAAAAGACTTGTATACAGTAAACTACAAAATATTGCTGAAATAAATGAATTTAATCATTAGCTTTGCTAGCTTTGTTGTGGGAATTTCAGCATTTTCTCTATATTGGAACATGTCATTTGCAAATAGGGAAAGTTTCATTTCATTCTTTCAAATTTGGACGCTGGTTGTTTCTTTTGCCAATTTTCTCTGACAAGAACTACTTTTATGATGTTTAATAGCAGTGGTGACAGTTGGCCTCCTTATCTTGTTTCTGAACTTAGAGAAATCTCTGTCCTTTACCTTTGAAAATGAGGTTAGTGGTGGCCTATTCATAAGTGTCCTTTAACTTATTGAATGTTTCCTTTCTTCTAACTTTCTAAGTGATTTATCAAGGGAGAGTGCTGAATTTTTTGAAATGATTTTTCTTCACCATTTAGGATAATCATGTGTTGTTTTGCCTTTCTTAGAGTTAATGTAGTGTATCACAATAATTGGTTTTCTTATGGTGAAACACCCATGCATACCTGGGATAAATACCATTTGACATTTGTGTATAAATCTCTTGATGTGCTGTTAGATTTGTTTGGCTAATATTTTGTTGATAATATTTTTATATTCATACATGAGGTTCTGTAGTTTTCTTTTCTTGTGGATTCTTTATCTAGGTTTATCTAGGTTTGGTATGAA
This sequence comes from Cabassous unicinctus, assembly GCA_029593785.1. Taxonomy (NCBI): domain Eukaryota; kingdom Metazoa; phylum Chordata; class Mammalia; order Cingulata; family Chlamyphoridae; genus Cabassous; species Cabassous unicinctus. The sequence continues at coordinate 9,073 of JAQZBX010076808.1, read as the reverse complement.
GTTGATGTCTTCATAGAATGGCTTTTATAGTGTTCTTACCTCTTCAAATTTTTGAAAGAGTTTGAGAAGGTATGGTGTTAATTCTTCTTGAAATGTTTGACCAAATTCACCTGTGAAGTCAACAGTTCCTGGAATTTCTTTTATTGGAAGTTTGTTTGATTTCTGATCCACTCTCTTACTAGCTTAATTGGTTTCTGAGATCTATTTCTTCAGGATTTGATTAGGTAGTTTTTGTGGTTATAAGAATTTGTATAATTCATCTTGGTTTTCTACTTTGTTGGTGTACAGTTTTTCATATTATCCTCCATAGTCTTTTTTTATCAGTGGGGTTTTCATTTTGATTTAAATAAATTTTTACATCTTTCTTTGTTTCTTTGTCAGTCATGCAAAAATTTTGTTGAATGTATTGACATTTTCAAAGAAGCAAATTTTGGTTTTGTTGATTCTCTCTATTCTTTTTACTTTTACTTTTCTTTTTCTTTAAGAAGCTTTAGATTACATAAAGGTTATATAAAGATTAAATGGGATTCCCATATGGCCCACCACCTGCCCCTTCCACACTTTCCTACATTAACAGCATCTTTCCTTAGTGTGATATATTTCTTACAATTGATGAGCACATACTGAAGCACAGCTATTAACTGTAGACTATAGCTTACATTATACTTTACAATTTATCCTGCACAATTTTGTGGGTAATGACAAAATATATAATGGCTTGTATCTGTCATTACAATTTCATGCAGAAAAATTCCAATTTCCAAAAATGCCCCCATATTACACCTATTCTTCCCTCTCCTCCCCTCAAAACTTCTGTTGGGCATTCTTTTATATTTTGTTTCTTTTGTGTTCTACTTCTTTTTCTCTCTTTAAACTTTGTTACTTTCTTCCTTCTGTTTCATTTGTTTATTTTGATATTCTTTTTCAAGACTCTCTAGTTATGAAGTTAGGTCTTTGATTTCAGCTCATTCTTCCTTTTTTATGTTGGCATATAATAGTATAAATTTCTCTCTCAGCACTGCCTTGTTGCAAAATATATTTTTTGTTATGTGTTATTATCATTTGCATTCCCTTCAAGATATTTTCTAATTTCACCTTTGATTCCTTCTTTGACCCTTGAGTTGCATAAAACTGTTTTTTTAATTTCCACATATTTGTGAATTTTCCTTTTCTCCTCAGTTATTCATTTCTAAATTGAATTCATTGTTGTCAGGCAAGATACATTATAGATGTTAACATGTCAGAATTTATTGAGATTTGTTTTGTGACCTAAAATATGGTCTATCCTAGAGAATGACCCATTTGCACCAGAGAATAATGTGTATTATGCTTATTTTGGATGAATTGTTCTATATAGATATGTATGTCTAGTTGCTTTAGAGTATTGTTCTATTCTTCTCTTTCCTTATTGACCTTCTATGCATTATTGAATGTGATGTATTGAAGACTCCTTCTAATGTAAACCCATCTAATTCTCCCTTCAAATTTGTCAATATTTGCTCCATATATTTTGTAGTTCTGCTGTTAGGAACAGCTATATTTATAATTATTTTGTCTTCTTCTTGAATTGATGCCTTTATCAGTAGATAGTGACCTTATTTGTATTTTGTGACAATTTTGGCTATTTTACCTGATATTGGTGTAGTTACCCTACCTCTCTTGTAGTTACTACTTGCATGGTATATACATATATATATATATATTTTTTTTCCCATTCCTTCACTTTCAATCTCCTTATCTATTTGAATTTAATGTGACTCTCTTATAAACAGCAGATATTTGGGGCACACTTTTTTAATCCATTCTGCCATTCTTTGTCTCTTGTCTGTAGAGTTTATTTTATTTACGTATAAAATAACTACTGATAAATTCAGGACATTCTTCTTCCATTCTACTATTTTGTCTTTGTAAATATTATATCTTATTTGATCCTCAATTTTTCCATTGATACATATCTCATATTCTCATATTTATTTAAAGTTTTCGTATTGTAACATTTTGTGTTCTCACTAATTTCTTCCCGATTATATATCAGATATTATATTTTTGGTTACCATGGTGTTAAAATTTAACATCCTAAATCTATAATAATCATAATTGATTTGATATCAACCTAACTTCAATATCACACATAAAGACTGTCCCTATTCTCTTCAATCCCCAAATTCTTTTTCTTTTTTTTTCTGGCCTTGTTCGAAATTTTACCTTTAAAAAATGTATACCCCAAACCATCAATTTTTCATCATTTTTATGCTTTTGCATTTAACATCCTTACCAAAGATCTTTATTCTTTATGCTACTATGATCTAATATCAACTGTCCTGTCTTTTAATTCTGAATAAATCCCTTTAGTATTGCTTGTAGGGCAGGGCTATTGGTAATTAACAACTTCAACTATTGTTTATTGGGTAATGTCTTAATCTCTCCCACATTTTTGAAAGAAAGTCTTGCTGGATATAAAGTTCTTGTTTGGCAAATATTTTCTTTTTAAGTATTTCATACCACAGCCTTCTTGCCTCCATGGTTTGTGATAAGAAATCTATTGGCATTTCATCATATGTAACTCATTGCTTTTCTCTTATGGCTTTAAGAAATATCTCCTTGTCCTTGGCATTAGATAGTCTTATTACTATTTCTCTGAGTATGGTTCCCTTTGAGTTTACACTGCTTGGAAGTCACTGGCCTTCTGGATTATTTTTATGCATAAATTTTGTGAAATTTGAGAAACTTTATACCATTATTTGTTTGAATAATCTTTCTGTCCCTTTTCCTATTACTCTTCTTTCTGGGATTCTAAAAAGACACGTTTTGCTATACTTGATGATATACTATGGGTCTCATAGGCACTGCTTGCCATTTTTCAATTCTGTTTTCATTTTTCTCCTCAGCCTGACTCATTACAATTGTCTTGTCTTCAAGAGCACTGATTCTTTCTTCGGCCACATCCATCTTGCTGTGGAAAGCATATAGGATTTTTTCATTTCAATTATTTTGTTCCTCAACTCCTGTGTTTCTATTTGGATCTTATGGAGAATTAAGAGAGAATCCCATATTGTTCTTTTATTGATTTACTCATATCCCTTCATTGGTTTTCCATATTTTCCTTTATCTCTTTAGGCATATTGAGGAATTTTTTAAAAGTCTCTGTCCAATAAATCTAAGCCTGGTTCTGTTTGTTGATGATTTCTGGATTTTTATCTTCTTCCTTTGGATGGGTCATCATTTCCTATTTCTTTGTCTTGTAATTTCAATTCCACAGTGTACATTTTAATATTTTAATGAGTTAACTATTGGATTGAATTACTGAGCTGTTTCTTCTTTAAGTATTTATCCAACTACAGATCTGACAGAAATTTCCTTGATTACTAGGATGTAATCCAAAGAAACAAACCAAAGCAAAAACACTTTTCCAAGTCTTTGCAAATTGATTTTGATTTGACTGTATTCTCCTTTAGCAATAGCCCTGCTATCTAGAAGACCAACCTGAAGGAAATATAAATTATGGGATCTTCTTTTTTTAAGGACCCTGCCATAGATCTTGTTTCTTTTGCTGGGCATGTGCTTGTTAGCAGTGTTAGGAATTCCAAAGCTTACTTTCTACAGATGTTCAAATGAGCTCCACCACTATTCCCTTTCAAGTAGGCTTTCACTTCCTCCTTTGTGTTTTCTTGAGTGATTTGATGTAGCTAGTCCTTTGCACAAGCCACATTGGCTTAATTAGTTTTCATACTTTCCCAGTTGGGGGCAAGCAGTTTCTCTTCATTCAGAACAATATGGGAGAATGAGACTGAGGTATGTACTCCAGCTCATTCACTCAGGCTTTCACCTGATAGATTGAAACTGACAGAGGTGCAAACTTGTATGTGCACAGGAGCCAGGTTGCTCTCTCTCTCTGGAACAGGGCCTGGGAACCACAATGGCTGGCTCCATCCCATACTAGGGACAGTTTGAAGAAGGGATCCATAAAGGTGCAAGAAGTTCTTCTATTGCTATTGAATTGGTGTTTTCTTGATTTATCACGTATACAATTAATGCAGCCCTTTAGCTGTTTTTCATAATTTTAGAGCAGTTTACTGTCTTTAAAATTCCTCTGCCACCATTGCCCAAATGCAATTGGAACAATGGTCACCCTCAGAGAATACCCACAGCCATGTGTAGTAACTAATCATAACCATTTGTTATCAAACAGACCACACACATTTAGGATTTGAGGGCTTTGTCTTTAGGTCAAGAGCTGCAGTCCACAAAGCTGCGCAATGTTCCACCAGACTCTGGATTTAAAAATATAGGATTCACACAGCCCTGCCATTTCAATAATGTGGTTTTAATGGGAGGATTGTTTCCTGGAAGTTCTAACTCCACCATCTTCCACAATCCTCCCTTCAATTGTTTTTTTTTATTTTAATTTTAATGATTTTGTTCTTATAATTACTATTTCCTTTCTTTCCAAGTTTTGAGTTTTCCTTTTCTTTCTTTCTCATTTCTGTATGTGAAAATTTATATCATTTAATTGAGACATTTCTTATTACCTAATGTATACATATAATATAAATTACCCACCACAAACTGGATTAGAAATATGTCACAAATTTTATTATGCTTTCTTTTCTTACTGTTCAATTCTAAATATTTTCAAATTTCCGTGGATATTTCCCCTTGAAATTATGGATCATTTAGGAATCTGTTGTTTAATTTTCTAGAGTTTGGAGATTTTCCTATTATTTTTATCCTGTTCATATCTCATTTAAGTGCATTAACATATGGGAAAATTCTATGAGTTTATTTATTTATATTTTATATTTGAGAAGATTTGTTTCATTATTAAGCGTAGGTTTATTTTGATGAATGTTCCATTTGTATTTTCACATGAAATGCTCCTTAAAGGTTAATGGTGCAGTATGATTCTTCTACAGGGTTTCTGGGCTTTAGTATACTGATTCTATTGATGACTGAAAGAAGAGTGTCTATTTTGCATTTCAGTTCTCTCATTTTTATGTATTCTCAAGTTGTTCTTAGTTATTTAGATGTTGAGAATTATGTTTCATGTTTAACTTTTCATCACTATATAATATCTCACTTTGTCAATGTTAATTTTCCTTTCCCTATGATTTATTTTCCCTGATATTAATATGACATGCAAATTTCTTTTCCATAGTATTTGCATGGTATATATTTTAAACATTTTAATTTGAATCTACCTATATCACTATATTTAAAATGAATTTCATTTTATTTGTTTTATGCTGTTTTTCCTAAAATTGATTATTCCTGTTTCCTCTTGTTTCCCTTTTGGGCATATTAGAAATACTTTATATATATATTATATATATATATACACACACACACATATATTATATATGTATATATATATATTTTAAGATGCTTAGATTTCATAAATGTTACACAAAAATTACAGGGATTCCCATGTTCCCCACTTCCCACACCTCCCATAAAATCCCACATAAACATCTTTCATTAGCGTGGCACATCACCTGCAATGGCTATACATATCCTGAGGCTTTGCCATTAAGCATGGGCCATAGTTCACATTGTAGACCACACTGTCTCCCACACAGTTCTGCATGGTATATGCTGAAGTAAAATAGCCTATATCTGTCATTGTAATGTCACTAAGGATAATTCCCAAGTCGTGAGAAAGTCCCTGTATTACAACTGCCTTTCCCTTCCCTGCCCCAAAAGCATCTAGTGGCCACTGGCTCCACCTCACTGTAATAATTTCTTCCATTGCTTGAATCACAATATGTCTACATCAATATACCATTAAGTCCACTCTAGTCCATAGCTCTTCCTCCAATCCTGAGGTGACTGGAATGGTGATGTCCACTCCATCTCCAAGTGAAAGTGGGCTTTTATCCCATGGATATGGTGGAGGGATTATCCTGCCTGCAGCTGCAGGCTCTCTCCATTCCCTGGGATAGCCATTGTCCATCATCATCTCCTCACCAGATGATTTGGGTGAGTCCATTGAGCTGTAAAGTAGGAGTTGCAGCTCCATCAAGATTCCAGGCAATGCTGGCACATGGGCAGGCCAGAGGCTCCAGTCTCTGGAAGTACAGCTACAAGCTCCAGCATCACATATAGGTTTGAATAGAAGAGACAGATGGACCATGTGCAGGGAGGACTTATTTGAGTCCAACTCTGTCACTGTCAGGAGCACAGATTCCAAAGTAGAGCCCACTGATAAGGCATCAATCTCTGGAGCGATCCTCCCTTATATAGGACCTGGGTGTCTCCAGAGCCCTCAGGAGCTCCTCTGTGTGGGGTGATATCCACTTTGGTGATCTATGAGATCCTACTGAGATGTGCATAAACATTACCTCTGGGATGAACTCCCGACTTACTTTGAAGTCTCTTAGCCACATGATCTCATTTGTCTTTACCCTTTCTCCCTTGTGTTCAAGGTCTTTGTCCAGTCATATTGCCATTTGGCACTTGGTATTAATCCCTTGTTGCCAGGGAGGCTCATGCCCAGGAGTCATGTCCCACACTGGGGGGAAGGTAATGCATTCATATACTGAGATTGGCTTAGAGAGATGCCACATTTGAGCAACAAGGAGGCTCTTGGGTGGCAACACTTAGTCACCCCATAACAGTAGGCTAAGTTTTAATTACAAGAGCAAAGACTCATAAGGCTAGCAATCAATAACAAGAACCCATCAGTGGACCATCCTCTTTTGCCAGACACTGCCCCTGCACTTGCGGGCTTTTGCTGCTCCCTTGGAGAATGTGGCAGAGCTCTCCAGGCTGGGTTTTCAGTATTCCCTCATTTATTAAGTGATTTTCTACCCATCGTGACCATGTCCCATCCCTTGATCATTTGAACAGTTTTATATATCTTTCTTATGTATTCAGATGAACTTCCTCCCATGAATCCCCCATCCCAGGCACCCCCTACCAATTATCCTCTGCAGGCCCCATTGTAACCCTTTTGTGATCTAAACCTTCCTTGAAGATGAAGCCCATATAATAACCAAATTCAATTAATAGGAAAATGAAATAATAACGATAAGCTTAAATGAAAGATATAAATATATGGAAACCCAGAAAAAAAACTAAAACTAAAATATAATTAACAGGTTGGGACATTCAAAAAATGGAAAAAAAAAACAACAAAAAAATTAAAAAAATTTTTTTTTTCTTTTATCACTGCTTTATCGGGTGTCCACTCTGTACCATGGCACTTTCCCGCTCTCATTCCCCAGTGTCTCCCAGATTTTCATTTAATTTTCAAAGAAGTTTTAGGTCACAGTAAAGTCACACACAGAATACTAGAGACTTTCATATACCCAACCTCCTTCCCGTTTCCTCACCCCATATTAAAACCTTTTGTGTGTGTGTGTGTGGATGGTAGCATTGTTATAACTGTTGTATAGATAGCAAAACATAGCCACTAATCATTGTCAATGGTTTACAGTATAGTTTACAATTTAGATGGTACAGTTTAATAATTTTTTATGATATTTACCATGTCCTGTATCCATTATTGTAAGGTAATGAAAAACATGTCCCATGACCACTAAATACCCCCTTTTTGATCTTTTCTGTTCCTTCCTCCCCATCCCCCTGAGGCACATTACACTCCCTTGTCTTGACTCATTGGATGACAAGATTCATAGTTACATGCCCTGAGTATTCTAACCTGCCCTTCCTAATCTACCCACCTGTCAACCCTGCACCACCAACTCTTAGTATTACATTATCCTGTGTCTATTTTTTTATCTGAATATATATTTTGTATACTTTTTTTTCCCCACAGTACTCTTTCTCCTTGCCTATTGAGCCTCCTGTGACATGAATTGTGGCAGCCCAGGTCAGAAATGTCCCATCCCTTTAATGAAACACAGTCTTAAACACATAACTCCCTGGCTTAAACTGTACACTGACTAGTTAAAAAGAGACAGGTCTACTACAAAGTTTTTTTCTCACAAGGCTGTATACTCACTCCCTGTGATAACATCAACAAACACCTCATTTTTGTACTTCATGTAACTTTTGTATAAACTCTGTGCTCATGCACCATGGAATGCCTTTGTCCTGAGATCCCTTATATTTCCCCTCTTTTATTCACTTCTTTGTGGAGTACTATCTTCATTTTTTGACCAACCACCATCAGAAAAGGCTTTCTTTTTCATAAGTCCTAGTAAAGCTCATGTCTAAACATTTGTCTAGTGTATTTTTTGGTCTTATGACTTCCCCAACACATGTCCTTCAATGTTGTGTTGAAACAATTGGCAAGCCACAACCAGAAGACCACAGTTTTACTGGATTTTGTCTAGGTTCTTGACTATGCTGCAGAAATGAATTTCAATAGCATGTTGGGTTAGTTAGGCCAGTAATTTATTAAGGTAGGGCTGTAGGAGAGATGGGAGAACATAACAGATCATGTGTCCCAGAGAGAGAAAGTGGCTGAAGAGTGATAAAGTAGGATGATTTATAGACTGCCATTTCCCATTATATATTATAGATGCCAAGGTTTTACTTTCATGTTTATCAGTGCATGGGGGACACATCGAAAGCAGGGTGCAGAAACCAAGAGGAATGAGAGTTGTTTGGCATTTGTGCCTGCTTTTTAAACCATTAATTATTCCACACCTTTGCTAATGGCATGGGAGGAATTCCAGCTGTTTGCTGTTTTGGTTGGTTACCCCACCCATCAATCCCCCAGGTGGGCCCAATGATAATGTCCCTGGAGCATATCCAGGGCTTCTCCTGGCTTCTGGAAAGAATCTCATTCTGGATGACAGAAATCTCACAAAGATATTCCAGCAGCCATCTTGGAGGTATCAATGTCCACATGGACTCCTTACCAGGTTCCTGATCCATCTACTGATTCCCTATTTTATTAGCCTGCTTCATCCCCCCCCCCTCAGAGTGCTTACAACTGTAATCTTAAAGGGGTGCTGAAGGGAGATGGTAATTCTTCTGTGACTATTTCCTGCTGGTTAGGGACAGTAGGCCCTACCTGATGAATTGTAAAAACCCCTGGCTATTTTATTTTGGTTAGAGGAAGATGGATCTGGCATCCTGGGTGAAGCTGGATGAAGTCCTCAGA
>JAQZBX010076807.1:0-14377 GCA_029593785.1 Cabassous unicinctus | reverse complement strand
GATCTACAGAGAAGAAACCATCATCTTAAGAATGACTTTCAGACTTTGAAAATGAATGTAGTATTCCCTGCAGGTTTATGGAACTGTTCTGGACCCATAACTCATGTTTCCCTCCCAGTTTTTCCTTAGTGTAGTGCAAATGTTTGTCCTTTGTCCATTTGTGTTTCAGAAGCAGATAAATTGTTTAGTAAGTTTCAGAGGTTTACAGCAGACAGGACTTTGCCCCAAGGCAAACTATATTTCTATAATCTGATTATGATGTGATTTTTAATTAGTATTTTTACTGTTTTAAGTTTTTTTTTTTTTAAATATAATAATGTCTTTTTGGAATTCAGAGGGTAGAATATGGCAGTTTGATATTTTTTATGAATTCCAAAAAGAGATATTGTTTATGTTTGTTAACTGGTCTGTTCCTCTGAGTGTGATACCCCTTTGATTGTATTAAATTCAGAGGTTTCACTTTTACTTTATTAAATCAAGATTAAGACTTTGATTCAGCCATGTCGTTAGGGTGTGCAATTTTGAGTTCCCAGCCTCTTGGTGGGCTATAAAAATGGAAGTTCAATCAAGATCAGAAAAGTAGATACTCAGAGAAGAAGTACAAAGAGGAAGAGAGACAGCTCAACAGGTATGGCAGAGGCCCTGGGAAATGAGATGACACTGATAATTTGCAGCTGAAGAGAACAAAACAGCTGAGAAGCCCTGAGAGACAAGCTTTATGCCAGGCTACTGCTGAGATCAGAAGAAGCTGGGATCACAGATTTTAAGAGGAAGAAGGAAGGCTCAATCTTAACAGACATCACCCACTATCTTGTTTCAACATGTGGCAAATGACCTTGGGTGAGCAAGTACCTCTTATGGGACCTTGAGCTGGACTCTTCAGGGCCTTGGGATTATGAGCTTCTACCCCAAATAAATATCCTTTATAAGAGCCAACAGATTTCTGGTGCTTTTCAACAACATCCCTTTGCTGATCCATACAGGCACTCATATTTAACAATTGTTGAGAAATTTTGAAGGTTCATTCTTATCAAAAGGTGGACTGACCATTTTATCATAGGACACTCAATTTGGGGAACATTTCCCTGTAGATGTTGTTTCCCCAGAAGATAATCCTCAATTATCCACTAAAGGAGGTTATGGGGCAATTAGTATTCTTTGTGTAGTATGACAGAGAGGGACTAAGAATGCCTAACTGCATTAAATAGACTTTTAGTTAATATCCTTATGTCCAGCATTTGTTATATCTTTGCATTCCACTGTGACAAATATTCTCTGGTCTTGAAATTCTCCCATTCAAATTCTCCATTTCTTTATTCCACAAATACTTATTGGGACCTATGATGTATCAAGTTTAAATAGAAACATAAATCCCTTCCTATGTGGAGTTTTCATTCCAGCAGATAAAGTCATTTAATAAGGAACAGACATCATAATTTATACTATAGTATTTTTCATTATGGCATTTTAATAAATTCATTAAATAACCATTACATATTATGAATATATTATCAATGTTATGAAAAATGAGCAGAATAACAAGAATTAATTAAGAATTATTAGAGGAGGCTCTTGGGAAGAGGTTGTAATTTTAAATGGTGCTCCTGGGAGGAACTGATTAAGAAAGAATTGTGGCAGTTTGAGATATTTTTATGCATCCCTCAAAAGAGAAATATAGTGTATGTAAACTAATCTATTCCTCTGGATGTGATGTCCTTTGATTGTATTAAATTCAGCTGAATGGACTTTATTTGATTATTTTATAGGATTGCTTTAGGGCAGGGATTCTTAACCCTTTTTGTTCCATAGACCCCTTTGCCAGTCAAGTGAAAACCACAGACCCACAATAATAATGATTTCTTGAAATTCAAGCTCATTGACCCTTTGTAAAGAACCCCTGCTTTAGGGCTTTTGGTTACACTACATCTATTGGTATGACTCAGGTTGAGTCCCCACCCCCTTGCTGGGTCTGAAATAAATGGACACTCACTCAGACACAGGAAGAGAGAGCTCTCATTTTTGATCCTGCCACGTGAGAGAAAAGAGAAGGCTCAAACAGCTGAGGCCCTGGGGAGAGATGAGACACTTGCCTGATAGCTTACAGCTGAATTTGGGAAGAGAGCAGAGCAGCTGGGCCTGACAGAGGAACCCAGAAGGGAAGGAGACAGCAGGCAGAGATCACGCACCACCTTGCTTCAACACATGGCAGCTGACTTTTGTGAGAAAGCAACATAGTGGCATGAGTTGGGCTATTCATGCTTGGAACAGTAAGCTTTTACCCCAAATAAATCCCCATTATGAAAGTCAACAGATTTCTGTTACTTTGCATCTGTATCCTTTTGTCAAGCCAAGACAGGCATGGTAGAGAAAACACTTGAAGGAGGTGAAGGAATTAGTCCTGCAAATATATGAGAAAAAGTATTCCAATCATATAGGACTGCAGAAGGAACATTTCTGGCATGTACATGGAAAAGATAAAAAACATTTTGGGAGGACCCCAATTAGCAAATGAGAGCTTAAGGTGAGATGGGGTGCAGAAGAGAAGTGAAGTCCGGTTGAGTAGATCCTACTGGCCAATTTTTCTGTTATTAGAGAAGTTGTGGTATTATAAACAATGTGGTATTATAAACAATGTGGTATTATAAACAATAATGCATAAAATACAGGATTTACATATACCACCCCACTATCAACAGCCTGCACTGAGGTACATTTGTCACAATAGATGAAAGCACATATAAAAAATTGTACTATTAGCTATAGTTCATGATCTAACTTATGGTTCATTGTGTACTATAGGTACATGAATTTTAAAAAAATATTCTATTGCCTTGTATGCAACCTAACATTTCCCCTTTTAACCACATTCAGATATATATTTAAGAGTTCTTAATTACATTCATGGTGTTTTGCTACCACCACTACCATCCATTACCAAAACATTGCCATTGTTCCAAGTAGGAACTCTGTAGAGTTTAAGTCTTAACTTACCATTTAAGACTTTAATATCCCCCAAATCCCTACTGGTTATCTTAAGGATTTTGGATTTTATTCTGAATGAGATAGAAAGCCAATGGAGAGTTTTGAAGTTATTTGATTATTAAAATAAAATAATTTATTTTTAAAAATATGTCTTTGGCTGCTCTATTGTGAATAATATATATGGACTTATATTGGAAGCAGGGGAACAGACTATGAATCTCATGTAGGTAAATAGTGGAGGTGATGGTTGTCGGGAAAAGTATGGTACAATGGAGATAGTAAGAGACTTAGACTTGCTTCATATAATACCATAATGTCTCTTGCAAACTTATATCACTTTTCATACAATCCTTTTTATAGAATGACTTTTTTCTACCCTCAAACATTTTAAATATATATATTAAGTAAAACTGGACACTAAAGTTTGGGCAAAGATATATTCATTATTTGCATGGCATAATAGCTTCTCAGAAAATATAGTGTATAATGTAAGGCACATAGAAATTGCTCTCTATGTTTGAATTAACCCAAAATATTTCATGCACATGTGAGATGATAAGGCAGCCTCTCTATGACTCTTCAGTCTGTGGTATTCCTGAGATAATACTTTATATTTTGAGGAGTTCTCTTGAAAACCTAAGGAGGTTAAAACCTTAGTATATGAAATAGGGCAAAACAAGGAAAAGGAATGAATGCAACAAAATCTCTTAATGTACAATTCAGAAGTATTTAATTCAGAATGTTATACTACCATCACTACCAACCATTACCAAAATTTTTCATCATGTCAAACACCAACTCCATACTCATTAAGCAATCACTCTCCCTCCTCCCCACCACAGGCCCTAATAACCTCTAATCAACTTTCTGCCTGTAAGTATTAATTCATTCTAGATATTCATGTAAGTGGAAACATAGAATATTTTTCCTTTATAACTGGTTATTTCACTCAGCATAAAGTTTCATTCATACACATTGTGGCAAGTATCAGAGTTTCATTCCTATTTTTGACTGAGTATTATTCCATTGAAAAAAATATATACATATTTATATATATATATACCATGTTCCATCATCCTTTCATCCTTTGATGGACACTTGTGTTGTTTCCACCTTTGGGTTATATTAAGTAATGCTGATATGAAAATTCATGTACAAGAATCTGTTAGGGACTCTGTTTTCTTTTCTTTTGAGTACATACCTTGAAGAATGACTGCTGGTCATATGGTAATTCTATGCTTGGTTTAAATGAAATTATCAAACTGTTTTCCACAGAGGATGCATGTTTTTATCCTTCCCGTCAAATTATTCTTAATGATTTCTTTTTCTTTTGAAACATAAAGGTACATAGAACAAAATGGTTAATTTAAAAAGCAATTTTAGAATGAGGGAGTCAAGGCAAGATACCATTGGTTTAAGTGGGCACTCAACACCTCTCTCACAAAAGATGGCTGATTGGGGACAGGATCCAGACCAAGTGAGCTATTCTAGTAGCCCAAGGAGCAGGAGCCATTGGGGTATTTATCTAGAGGGAGCTGGACAGAGAGATAGATTGCTCAAGAAAAAACTGTGAGATTTTAGCCCCATCAAAATCATGGACAGCTAAGCCCCAACCTAAAGACAAAGAGCCAGGGTAAGCCCCAACTCCTGCCAGCAACCCAGTGACAGGGAGCATATTCCAAGTTTGGGAGGATTCTGGCAAGGGATGCAGAGGGGTTTCCTTTCTGTGGGTTTGGTTGCCTGGACCCCCTTAGAGCTTTGAGGAGCACACCAGCCAGCTCGAAGTGGCACCAGGCTTAGGGGAGAGGAAAATCTGCTGAGGAAGCCTGATTTACCTAACTGCCCTGGGATACAGAGACTTGGCCTGAGAGAAGCCAGAGTCAGCTGATTTAATAGTTCCATGCTGACGACTCTCAGAATTTCAATTCCCCTAAGTGAGTCAGGCAGTGGAAAGTGCTTAATAAGTTTTCAAGAGCCTATTTTTGGTCCCCTGGGAGGAAGGGGTGGTCTAGAAGAGGCTTGAAAAATCACTTTGGTGTGGTGTACTTAGTCATCAGGGCATCAGGGTTCCATCTGAATTTCAAAAGGGAACTCAATCTGACCAGGAGAGGGGAGGGGGTATCTGATCATCTGCTGAATCCAGCTGCCCAAGGATAGTAAATCTGCCCAGAGGAAAGTGACTGAATAGCTTTCTGAAGAGCTAACTGACAAATTTGTAAGTTAGCTCACTGGAGGAAATTTTGCCTTGAATGTATGAGGGCCCTGGTTTGATTCCTGACTCATCTAAGAGTGGTGATCCACAGGGATATCTAACATCTAGCTGATACCGTAGGACAGGGAAAACAGACATTATTTTTGTACAAGCTTCTTTTGAGTCTTTATTTTTCAAAAAAAAAAAAAGGTTTCTTAAAAAAATTAACTTAGTTTACTCATGAAAACCTGCCTCAAAACCTGCAGGAAGAAGTCTGTAGGGTAATTGATTGATGAACGCAAGCAGCCTGAGAGGCTTGCCAAGGGCCCAAGAAGGAATGCTGTTCTTCCTTAGCTTTGTTTGTCTGCTTGCTTGTGTGTTTGTTTGGGTGTTTTTAGTTAGGGTTTTTTTTTTTTTTTGGTCTGATTTTTGTTGTTTTGTTTCTTGTTTTTCTTTCCTCTTTCCTCACTCACCCGCCTTTTTAAAATTACGTGCTGCTAGCTTGTTTCTTCTATGTTATGCTTCTCCTTCTGATTTCCCATATTCTGTGTATACTGATGTTGTCTACCAGTGCTATCACTTTTCCTTCCTTCAGCTTTCAATCTTCTGCTTTTCATTGTGCTTATATTCCACCATTTTTTATTAGTCCTCAACTTTACTCATTTTGATTTCTATCTTGTCAATTCTATTTTTTAAAATTAAATTTTCTCTGAGTCCTTTCTTTTCTCTTTCTCTCTCTCCTCATCATTCTGGCCTTTTATTTTGTTCTTTATATTTTTCTCTATTTGGTTTCCCATTTCATTGTAGGTACTCCACTTTTTTATTCCTATTGCTCTACACTGCTCACATGAGTTAAATATTCATTTTACTAAGTCTTATAAGGTTGCTCTTCTAAATTTTATTATTATTTCTAATATCGTTTTTCTTTTCTTACCTCTTTTGATTTCTCTGTCCCTAATCTTTTTCCTTCAAGAAAACATAGAAAACAGTAAGGAAATAGAACAAGAAGAACAAAATGTCAAAGAGAAAACTTAACACACACAAAGCCAGTAGCTAAACAAAACTCTAGACAGAGAGAGAAGCTAATCAACTGAATAAACTCATTAAGGTAAATGATGACCAGAGAGAACAAAAAATTACAAAACATACTAAGAAACAGGGAGACATGGACCAGTCCAATGAGCAAACTAAAAACCAGGAAGAGATGCAGAACATCAAACAACTAATCAAAGCAGTCCAAAAAATATCATGGACCAATATAATGAAGGGAAGGAAGAGATTAGGGATATTAAGAAAACACTGGGAAAACATACTGAAGAAATTGTTAACATACCTAAAAAGATAAGAGATATGATGGTGATGAATGGCACAATCCAAGAAATCAAAAAGACACTGGAATCATATAACAGCAGATTTGATAAGGCAGAAGAAAGAATTAGTGATGTGGAAGACACTCCTTGTGAAATCAAATAGATAGTAGAACAGATAGATAAAAAGTTAGGAAAAATCCAGCAGGGACTTAGGGATTTAAATGAGAACACTAAATGCTCAGAGATATGCATTATAGGCATCTCACAGGGAAAAGAGAAGGGATAAGGAACAGAGCAAGTGTTGAAGGAAATAATGGCTGAAAAATTCCCAACCCTATTGAGGGAGATGGACATACAGGTCCAGAAAGCAAAGCACACCCCAAGCAGTATAAACTCTAAAAGGCCTATTTCAAGACATATTCTTGTCAAAATGTTCGATGCTCAAGAATGAGAAAATACTCAAAGCAGCAAGAGAAAAGAGAACCACCACATACAAGGGAAGCTCAATAAGATTAAGTGCTGATTTCTCATCTGAAACCATGGAGGCAAGAAGACAGTGGTATGACATAGTCATGGTACTCAACAAAAAAAACTTCCAGCCTTGGATTCTCTATCCAGCAAAGCTGGCATTCAAAAATGATGGAGAGTTCAAAATATTCACAGATAAATTGAAATTAGGAGAGTATGAAAATAAGAAAAATGCCCTTCAAGAAGTACTAAAGGAAGTTCTACATGTTGAAAGAAAAAAAAAAAACAGGAGAGAGGAGTTGGAGGAGAGTGTACGAACAACTAAAAAGACAAAAAGAGAAAAAAACAACAACATATGACACACATAAACCCAAAGAAAATATGGCTGATGCAAGAAATTCATTGAGAATAATAACACTGATTGTTAATGGCTTAAACTCACCAGTCAAGAGGTGCAGATTGGAAGAATGTATAAGGAAATATGACCCATCTATATGTTATCTACAAGATATCCACCTTAGACCCAGGGAGTCAAGGAGGCTGAAAGTGAATGGGTAGAAAACAATTTTAAAGCAAACAACCAAAAAATGGTGGGAGTAGCTATACTGATATCAGCCAAAATAGACTTTAAATGCAAAACTATTGTAAGAGAGAAAGATGGACACTATACATTAGTAAAAGGGGTAATCTTTCAAGAAGAAAAAACAATCATAAACATTAATGCACCTAATCCGGACACATCAAAATACATGAGACAAACACTGGATAGACTTAGTAGAGACATAAATGACTCTACAATTATACTGGGGGACTTTAATACACCATTATCACCATTAGACAGAACATCTCAACAGAGAATCAATAAAGAAACAAAGACTGTGAAAAATACATTAAAGTATCTGGACCTACTAGATATATACAGAATGCTACACTCAAATAAAGTGGGATATACATTCTTCTCAAATGCAAATGAATCATCCTCCAAGATAGACCACATGCTAGGCCACAGAATAATTCTCGATGAATTCAGAAAGATTGAGATTATAAAAGTGATTTCTCTGACCACAATGGAATGAAATTGGAAATCACTAAGGGCCAGAGAAACAGATTGGGCACAAAGATAAGGAATTTAAACAACACTGATTTAGAAAAAACAGTGAGTCAAGTAGGAAATCTCAAAAGAATTCAGTAACTACCTTGAACTGAGTGAAAAGACAACACAACATATCAAAACTAATGGGATGCAGCCAAAGCTGCAACGAGAGGGAAATTCATAGTCATAAATGCATATGTCAAAAAAGAAGAAAATTAAATTTGAAGACCTAACTTCACACCTGGAGGATTTGGAAAAACAACAACAAACTAACTCCAAAGAAAGTAGAATGAAGAAAATACCAAAGTTTAGAGAAGAACTAAATGAAATAGAAAATAAGAAAGCACTAGAAAAATTAAACAAAACTGAAAGCTCATTCTTCGAGAAAATCAATAATATTTAGAAACCCTTAGCCAGGCTCACAAAGAAAAAGAAAAAGAAAAAAGAGATGCAAATACACAAAATAAGAAATGGGGAAGGGGATATCACCATGACTCCACAGAAATAAAGGTTATCATAAGAGAATATTTGAAAAATTATATATCAACAAGAATGCTAATTTATAGGAAATGGACAAATTCCTAGAAACTCACAAGCAGGCTACATTGATGAAACAAGAAATTGATATAATCAACAGTCCAATTACAAGTAAAGAGATAGACTCAGTCATCAAAAAACTGCCAACTAAGAAGAGCCCAGGACCAGAATGCTTCACAGGTGAACTCTATCAAACATTCCAAAATGAGCTAACACCAATCCTGCTTATGCTCTTCCAAAAAGTAGAAGTAGAAGGAACATTGCCAGCATTGTTCCAGCCTTTCCCTAATACCAAAGCCAAACAAACATACCACAAGAAAGGAAAATTACAGGCCAATATCTCTAATGAACCTAGATGCTAAAATCCTCAACAAAACACTTGATAATCGCATTCAACAACATACCAAACAAATTGTACATCATGACCAAGTGGGTTTCATTCCAGGTATGCAAGGTTGGTTCAACATAAGAAAAACAATCAATGTAATACACCACATAAACAGATTTAAAAAAAAAAATGACACGATCATCTCTATAGATGCAGAAAAAGCATTTGACAAAATACAGCACTCTTTACTGATAAAAACACTGCAAACGATAGGAATAGAAGGAGACTTTCTGAACATGATAAATGTTATATGAAAATCCCAGGGCCAACATCATCTTCAATGGTGAAATCCTAAAACCTGTCCCTCTAAGATCAGGAACAAGACAAGGATGCCCACTATCACCACACCTATTTAACATTGTCTTAGAAGTACTTGCTTGATATAAAAGATATAAAAGGCATCCAAATTGGAAAGGAAGAATTAAAAATTTCACTATTTGCAGATGACACGATCCTATACATAGAATGCCCTGAAAAATCTACAACAAATTGATAATGAGGTCACCCTGCTGCATGGCCTTTGTCTGGAAATGAAGGTCTTCCCTATGGAATATCTTCCCAGTGCCTAGCTGGGGGACTTCTACCTTTCCTGTTAGAAATGTTCACAGGGCAGCAGTACAATGATCAAGGAAAAATGAGTCAGAGGGAAAATGAATGTTGTGTGGGAAATGATGAAACATAATGAAGACTGGCAAAAATCAACAGGATGATTTGAAGGAATGGGAAAGCACACATCTCTCCTAAACAAGATTCTCACCTTATGATCTTCATGAGATTGGGGAAGTCATTACAGGTTCCCCAACACATTCTCAGCTCAGTTACCACCAATAATTCCCACACCTTTTCCAAGAGCACATAGTCTTTCTGGGACTCAGCCTACTGAAGTCAAAGTGAACAAAAGCACGGTGTTAGTTTACTAGGCTGCTTAAGGCAGATACCATTGAAATGGGTTGGCTTAAACACTGGGAATTTATTAGCATACAGTTTGAGGCCAAGAAAATGTCCAAATCAAGGCTTCAATAAGGTGATGTTTACTTCCCAAAGACCAGCTGTGAGTGGTCCTTAGCTCCTCTGCCATATGCCAAGGCACATAGCATCTGCTGGTCTCTCCCTTCTCCTCTGGGATTTATTGATTTCAGCTTCTTTCTTCCATGACTTTATCTCTCTCTCTCTCCTTTCCAATTATAAAGGACTCCAGTAAAAGATTAGGTCCCATCCTGAAGGTGGTGGGTCACATCTTACCCAAAGTTCACACCCACAGGAATGGATTAACCTTAAGAACATGTTTTTCTGGTGTACACACACCTTTAAACCACCACAGGCACCAACTGTTTTCACATCTTCCTGTACATAACCTTGGAAAAGACATTGTCATTTTAGTAAGATTATCATTAAGAAGAATCTTTACCCTATCCAAGTATAGTTTAGCCTCTAGAGTGCCACATCCAGGCACTCTTTCCAGGTAACTTACTGGTTCCCACTAGTAAGTTGCTACACTGCACTTTCAAATTACCATAAACAAAGTGTACTTAATTTGATAATTCTAATCATTAGCTTTTACTTTCCAAAAAATACTGTTAATGCAAGTTAAGTGGAATTCTCATTCTGTGTGAAAATGAGTAAGAGTACAGCCAGTTGTTATACAGAAAAGTAAGTATTTTAAGGTTTGATTAGTACCCACATAAATATGCAATTTTTAAAATAAATTTAGTGTCCTGGGTATAAAGATTTGGATTTTGACATTGGAAATGAATGTGAAAATTTGATATCACCCAAATGACAATAAATACAAATTTTTATATCTCTTTACCAAATCAACTATACAGTCTATTGTTATGATTGCTGTTTCTTAAAAATTGTGAGGGAATTTTCCTAGAGGATTGGAATGAGCTTTACTGAGGTTATAAATCAGAATATGAGTGATGGCCAATGTTTTAAAACCAGAGTTAAAACCAACATTATAAAAACAAGAGATTGAGAATTCTAGAAATGAATATTCAGCTCTATCACAGCCATATGTGAAGCCTAAGATTTGAAACAGAAGGATTTGGAGAAGTGCTCAAAGCCTTTTCTCTTTGAGGAACATCAACACATGCTGGCCAGAGAAAGAGACCAGTGAGGGCAGTGTGGTCAGGAAAGGCTACAACTAGATAACTGAGCTGATGGTGGAAAGGCCCGTCTAGTAAGGGATACCTCTTAAGAAAAGCACTGAGGCAGGAATTAAGCCATCCCTTTCTGAAAAATAAGAAATTAGGACATATTGAATTGAGGTAGAATTTCCTTAATAGTAGTTGGAAAATTACTGGTTGAGGAACTGTCAAGCAGCGGTTTGTCTTTTGGCTCTGCCTTTTATTATCTCTGAGAGCATGGATAGTGGCCTAACCTACCTAAGCCTCCATTTCTTCATCTGTGAAGTGAGGATACTGGTTTTATGGACCTCAAAATAATGTTCTCTAGTTCAATTCAAATATAACCCCAATTATTTGTCATATAAAAGGTTAATTATAGGGAAAACAATCAAAATAATTGGATTCAGGAGGGATTGAACAAGATATATGACAAGAAAAACAGAAAGGCATTTATTTCTGTTTTGATAGTGAAAGGATATTAAAAATAGAAAGGAATGGGCAGACGTAATTCCTGAGACAAAGAACAGATGCTCTCTCATTTCCAGGTGCTGTGATCCACAGGTAAACTACTAGTACCTTTAAGAAATTAGAACATAAAATGCAGACTTGGTATTAGCAAGATTTACTTGGTTTTCTTACTTCAGTATTTCTGCCACCAAACTTTGAAATTTTTATTTTATTTATCCATTTATATTTATGTTACAATTATAGATATGGCTCAACACAAAAGTTACCTAATCTGAGTGACCTTCCCTGACCTTTCTCTCTGGCTCCCTAACTTTGCTTTATTTTTCATTATAAGGCATGGCACCCACTAAGGGATAACATATCAATTTATTTGTTTACTGTCTTTTGAAATGAAAATATCAACTCTTTGAAGGCAAGGAAATTGCCTAAATTTTTTTCTTTGTTGTTTGTTTTCATGGCTATCTTCCTAGTGCCTAGTTTCTGGAAAATAATAGAGAATCAATGAATAGTCATTGTCTCCATAATTTTGGAAAATCAAACATTATCAAATGTTCTAGTTTGTACTAGTGACATGAACATTCAAAACATGTTGTAATGAATAGCAACATGAGTAGGTTAGTTATTTCTTCATTTCTAATGGGGAAATTTGCTCCAACATCTTGAACAGTAAATAATATACTTGTTTTGCATTTGCTCATCTCATTTAGAGCAATGCTGTGAAACAGATACCATTATAAACTTCATTGTACAGATGAGAAAATGGAAGATTTAAAAAGCTTTTAAAAAGTTCACAAATTCTCCAAAAACTAGAAAGAGAATGAACTAGGCCTTGAAACCACACCAATTTGACTCTATAAAGTAAATTCTCCTAACTTTAACAATTGTTAACATATGTCCATATCTGCTTTAACTTTATGTTTATCCATCTACCTATGCTGAAATATTTGAAGTAAGTTTCAGATATCAAAACACTTTATCCTAAATACTTTAATGTGTATATTTCATAAAGAAAAACATTCTCATACACCAAAAACCAATAATTCTCTAATATTATCTAAATACATTCCATATTCAAATTTCCCTTTGGTTTTATGAACTCGAGAACACTCCACAGTTTTTCTTATTCTTTTTTTTTTAATGATATTAACTTGTAAACAGGCCTTACAGTTGTCTTTAAGTAGTTCCCCATTTTGTATCGCTGCTTCCCCATGGCATGAACTTGGATCTCTATGCCCTGTGTTTCTAATAAACTAAAAGTTTAATCTAATGGCTTCATTGTATTGGAGTTGCAATTTTTGCCAAGAATAATTCATAGGTGATCTTGTACCACATGTTGTAACCCATTAAGGACACAGAGCCAGGTTATTTCACTATAATTGATGCTAGCTTTGATCATTTGATTAAAGCGGTGTCCACCATTCTGAACCTTTGCAAAAGTTCCTTTCTATTTTTGTGTTATATTTGTTTCTTCTCATTGTAACTATCAGGTAATCTGCAGGATACTTAGTAAGATGTATGTAGTCTCTTCTCCAGCCACATTTCAAGTGATGACCTCAATGAACCTTTTGTCCTGAATTATTACATCGGATTTACAAAATGGTGAATTCTATTTTATTTTTATGCTTTAATTATTTTCTAAGAACTTCAGGTTTATTTTTTAAAGTAAAATTGTATTGAAGTATATCATTCATACATGAATATATATGAGTAAGTTTATAGTAAAATTTGTAGATCTACAAAACAAACATGCAAATCATCATATAAGGCCCCAATACATTTCCCCACCACCAACACCTTGCATTGTTGTGAAATATTTGTTACAAACTATGAAGTGCATTATCAACATATTGCTGCTAACTGTAGCCCATATCTTACATTTGGTGTATTTTCCCCCAACCCACCCAAATATTAATATCCTATGTTAGTATTACATACTTATCATTCATTTGAAAACATTCTCATATTAGTCCTGTTAACCACAGTGAATAATCCACCTCTGGATTCCCTATGTTATTTAGTTCCATGCTTTGCACAATCCATTCAAAGTGTGCACTCCATGGCCCTCATTTTCATCACAGAACTGTGCTATCATCACATCAGTCAATTTTAGAATGTTTTCATTACTCCAAAAAGGAAAAATCCCAGGCCCCTTTATATCCTCCTATTGTTGTCCCTCAGTATTGAAATATTTTCTTACAATTGCTGCAAAATATAACAATATTACTGTTAGCTATCATCCATAATTTACATTAGTTGCAATCTTTGTAAAAGAGCATTTTTTTCTTTTTCTTTAAATCTGGGATTTGGAGATTGAATCTGGGACCTCTTATGTGGGAAGCTGGTGCTCAACCACTGAAATTCACCAGCTCCTTCAGCAGTACCATTTGTTTGTTTTGTTGTTAGGAGGTATAAAAGATTGAACCTGGGACCTCCTATATGGGAAGTGGACACTCCATCACTTCTGCTACATCTGCTCATCTTTGGGGAGTTTTTTGATGATTGTTTCAATTTCTCTATTTTTGATATTTTTTTTTAGGTCGTCTGTTTTTTTCCAGGATCAGTGTTATTGGTTCATGTGTTTCTAGAAATTTCTCTATTTCATCAACGATGTCTAGTTTTTTGGCATGCAATTGTTTATACTATCCAATTATGATCTCTTTTATTTCTGCTGGGTGAGTGGTATTGTTCTCCTTCTCATTTCTTATTTTATTTATTTACATCTCCTCTCTTTTTTTCTTGTTATTCTAAGCATTTATTTTGTTGATCTTTTCAAAGAACCAACTTTTAGTTTTGTTGATTTTCTTTTTTTTT
>JAQZBX010076806.1:0-14384 GCA_029593785.1 Cabassous unicinctus | reverse complement strand
TCAAATAAGGATAATATGAACAATTGTATGACAACAAATTTCACAACCCAGATGAAATAGACAAATTCCTAGAAATACATGAAAAACTTACACTGACACTAAATGAAATAAAAGAACTCAACAGACCAATAACAAATAAAGAGATTGAACCAGTCATCAAAAACCTCCCAACAAAGAAAAGCCCAGGACAGGTGACTTCTATCATTCATTACAAGAAGAATTAATACCAATCCTTATTAAACCCTTCCAAGGAATTGAAGAGGAAGGAACACTACCTAACTCATTCTATGAGGCCATCACCCTAATGCCAAAGAAAGATAAAGATACAAGAGAGTAGACACTTCCAGGTTCTGGGAAGATGGGATTGGAGGAGGCAGGCAGGACTCAACTTTCTCACAAAAACATTGGAGAAAAGGCCAAAAGCTGTCCAAGGGACCTGCTTTGGGGGTCAGCAGACCAGTACAGGGCTGTGCAACCACCAAGAGGGCAAGGGACAGAGAGATGAAGAATCTGAAACAACAAACGTGAGTTACTAAACCCCTGCAGTGGCCAGAAAGGGCACCCATCCCCCACCTTCAAGATGTGCAACCTGAATAAAACCCCTGATTCACTGCAGCCGACTGAGAGGAGAACAGACATCTTCCTCCCTGGGAAGAGGGAGGGTGTTTCAGAGGGTGAAGTGGTTTCTCTTCAGTGAATTCGGCCATCAGAGCCCGCTTTGAATCTTGACTCTAGCCAGACCAGAAACACAGGCAAGAGGAGGTTGAATGAAACACCTCTATGGAAAGGTTTGCTGAGAAGTACCACCTGCTGGCCAGTCAGGAAACTGCAAGGAGAAAAACTGCTTTTAGGTGTCTCTTTAGTCCCAACTCCTGGGAGCAAATCTGCACCCTATTAGTGAGTCCCTGGCCCAATTTTGCAAACTTAAGCTAGGCAATTTTAAAGACTCAGAACAAGTTGAACCAAAAATCAAAGAAAAGCTGTGAAAAAAATAAGCAAGAGAGAAAAATTGATCATCAGAGTAAATTCACCAACATATTCAGATGCCTAGACATCAGCAAAAATTACAGTCCATACTAAGAAACAGGAAGAGATGTCCTAGCCCAAGGAACAAACCAAATGTCCTGAAAAGATACAGGATTTAAGACAACTAATCAATGATAATCACACAAATCTCCTAAATCAATTTTAAAAATTGAAGGAAAATATAACTAAAGAAATAAAGAGTATTAGAAGACCCTGGGTGAGCATAAAGAACAATTTGAAAAACTGTAAAGAAAAGTAATAGAGCTTATGGGAATGAAAGACAAAATGGATAAGAGTAAAAATACATTAAAGGGGAAGTGGATGTGGCTCAAGCAGTTGGGCACCTGCCTACCACATGGGAGGTCCCAGGTTTGGTTCTCAGTGCTTCCTAGAGAAGATGAGCAAGACAGTGAGCTGACATGACAGGCTGACGCAGCGAGCTGGCTCAAAAAGATGATGTAACAAGATGATGCAACAAAGAGACACAATGAGGAAACACAATGAGAGACACAACAAGCAGGAAGCAGAGGTGGCTCAAGTGATTGGGCACCTCCCTCCCACATGAGAGGTGCCATCTTAGGTTTCCAGTGCCTCCTTAAAAGAAGACAAGCACACAATGAGCAGACATTGAGCTCAAACAACGAGGTGGAAGGGGAGAAAATAAATAAAATAAATCTTTAAAAATAATACATTAAAAGCACATAACAGATTTGAATTGCTCAAAGACAGAATTAGTGATTTCAAGGACAGAGCATCTGAACTGGAAAAGACAGGAGAACAGAAAGAGAAAAGAATGGAAAAAATGGAACGAGTTTCAGGGTATTGAATGACAGTGCAAAATGCACAAACATGTGCTATCGGTGTCCCAAAAGGGAGTAGAATGGAAAAGGGGCAGAAAGAATATCTGAGGAAATAATGACCAAAAACTTCCCAACCCTTATGAAAGTCATAAATATCAATATCCAAGAAGGACAATGCACTCCAAACAGAATAAATATGAATAGAACTACCCCAAGACACCTACTATTCAAAATGACAAATATCAGAGATAGAGGATTCTGAAAGCAGCAGGAGAAAAGCAAAGCATCACATACAAGGGAAGCTCAATAAGATTAAGTGCCAACCTCTCATCAGAAACCAGAGAAGAAAGTGGTATGATGTATTTAAGGTACTGAAAGAGAAAAACCGCCAGCCAAATAGAATTCTGTATCCGGCACAATTGACCAAAAATGAGGGTGACTGTCAGTGGGCCTTACTTTGGAATTTATGCTCCCCAGTGTAACAGAGTTAGACTCCTTTATAGGTTCTCTATACCTGGCTCGTCTGCCCCTTTTACTTGAACCTATAATTAGCACTATACTTGATAAATATATGTCCCAGAGACTTAAGTCTTTGTTCCATCCATGTGCCAGTTGGGCCCTGAATCTCAGCAGAGTTGCAACACTTACTCTCCAGTTCACTAGACTCACCCAGGACAACTAACAAGGAGATGATGGTGGATAATGCCCATCCCAAGGAACAGAGAGAGTCTGCAACTGCAAGCAAGGTATTTCCATCCATCTGCCCCATGGGATCTAAGCTCCCTCTCAATTAGAAGCAGAGTGGCATCACCATCCCAAAATCATCAAGATTGGGGAATGAACAATGGACTAGACTTATTCTTATTTTACTATAGACATTATTATTATAGCAATGGAAGAACTCTTATCATTGATATAAAGGCAGTGGTCACCAGAGGTTCTGAGGGATGGGAGAGGGAAGAACAGGTGTAATATGAGGGCATTTTCAGGACATTGGAGTTGTCTTGCATGACATTGCAATGACGGATACAGGCCACTGTATATTTTGTCATAACCTACAAAATTGTGCAGGATAGAGTATAAACTTTAATGTACACTGTAACCCATAGTTAGTAACAATGCTTCAATATATGTTCATCAGTTGTAACAAATACACCACACTAATGAGGGATGTTATTGATGTAGGGAAGTGGGGGGGGGAGAGTGGGGCATATGGGAATCCCTTATATTTTTTATGTAACATTTATGTAATCTAAAGCTTCTTTAAAATAAAAATAATTAATTAAAAAATGAGGGAGTTTGAAGTCTGCACAGACAAGGAAATATACTACAAGAAAAATTTGTAATTTCTCTTATGAATATAGATGCAAAAATCCTCAACAAAATACTTGCAAACCAAATCCAACAGAACATGAAAATAATTATAGACCATGATCAACTAGGTTTTATCCCAGGTATGCAAGCATGGCTCAACACAAGAAAATCAATCAATGTAATATATCACATTAACAAAACAAAAGCTAAAAACCACATAACTATCTCGACTGATGCAGAAAAGGCATTAGACAAAATCCAGTATCCTTTCTTGATACTTTGAAAAGTAGGAATAGAAGGAAACTTCCTCAATGTGATAAAGGGTATATATGAAAAACCCACAGCTAACATTGTAATCAATGGTGAAAGACTGAAAGCTTTCCCTCTAAGATCTGGAATAAGAAAGGATGCCCACTGTTACCAGTTATTCAACATTGTGCTAGAAGTTCTCACCAGAGCAGTTAGGAAAGAAAAAGAAATAAAAGGCTTCAAACTGGAAAGGAAGAAATAAAACTTTCTTTTTTGCAGATGACAAGATCATGTATATAGAAAGTCCCAGAAAATCTACAGCAAAACTACTAGAGCTAATAAACAAGTTCAGCAAAGTGGCAAGTACAAGATCAACACACAATAATCAACAGCATTTCTATATACTAGTAACGAGCAACCTGAGGCAGAAATCAAGAAAAAAAAAATTCCACTTACAATAGCAACTAAAAGAATCAAATATCTAAGAATAAATTTAACTAAAGATGTAAAGGACTTACACACAGAAAACTGCAAAACATTGCTAAAAGAAATAAAAGAAAACCTAAATAAATGGAAGGGCATTCCATGTGTATGGATTGGAAGACTAAATATCACTTAGATGTCAATTCTACCCAAATTATGTTCCAGATTCAATGCAATTCCAATCAAAATTCCAACAGCCTACTTTGCATTAATGGAAAAGCCAATTATCAAATTTATTTGGAAGGGTAAAGGATCCAGAATAGCCAAAAAACATCGTGAAAAAGAAAAACAGAATTGTTGGACTCACACTTCCTGACTTTAAAGCATATTACAAACTACAATGGTCAAAACAGCATGGTACTGGAATAAAGACAGATATATTGACCAATGGAATAGAATTGAGAATTCAGAAAGAGACCCTCAGATCTGTGGTCAATTGACTTTTATTTCCTAATGACTTTTAACGAAGCT
Source organism: Cabassous unicinctus (assembly GCA_029593785.1). Taxonomy (NCBI): domain Eukaryota; kingdom Metazoa; phylum Chordata; class Mammalia; order Cingulata; family Chlamyphoridae; genus Cabassous; species Cabassous unicinctus. The sequence continues at coordinate 10,041 of JAQZBX010076806.1, read as the reverse complement.
GCCAAGTCCACTCAATTGGGATACAAAACTCTCTTCAACAAATGGTGCTGGGAGAGCTAGATATCTATATGCAAAAGGAGGAAAGAAGATCCCTAGCTCATACCATATACAAAAATTAACTCAAAAGGATCAACGGCCTAAATATAAGAACCAGGAGTATTAAACTACTAGAAGAAAATATAGGGAAGCATCTTCAAGATCTTCTGGTAGACAGTGGTTTCTTAGACTTTACACCCAAAGCACAAGCCATGAAAGAAAAAAGTAGATAAATGAGACCACCTCAAAATTTAAAACTTTTGTGCATCAAAGGACTTTGTCAAGAACGTGAACAGACAACCTACTCAATGGGAGAAAATATTTGGAAATCACATATCATAAAAGGGTTTAATATCCAGAATATATAAAGAAATCCTGTAACTCAACAATAAAAAGACAAATAATCTAATTTTAAAATGGGCAAAAAACTTGAATATTTCTCCAAAGAGGATATACAAATGACTAAAAAGCACAGGAAAATATGCTCAATATCACTACCTATTAGGAATATGAAAATGAAAACAACAAAAAAGATATCATTTCATACCTACTAGAATAGCCACTATTAAAAAATAAATAAAAACAAAACTACAAGTGTTGGATTAGATGTGAAGAAGTAAGAACACTCATTCAATGCTTGTGGGAATGTAAAATGGTGCAGCTACTGTGGAAGATAGATTAGCAAGTCCTCAGGAAGCTAAGTACAGAATTACCATATGATCTGACATTCTTGCTACTGGGCATATACCCAGAAGAATTGAAAGCAGGAACTTTGTACACTGATGTTCATAGCAGCCAAAAAAAGATGGAAGCAGTGCAAATGTCCATCAACTGATGAGTGGATAACCACATGTGTTATATACATACAATGGAATATTATTCAGCTATAAAAGGGAATGGAGTCTTATATTCAAAACTTGACTGAGGTGATGACAGCACAACTCCATGATGAAAATGAAAGCCACTGAGTGTACACTTTGAATGGATTGTACAAAGCATGGGACTGTATAACACAGGGAAGCATTGGTGAATGATGGACTGTGGTTAACAGGAGAAATATGAAAATGTTTTCTTCTAAACAATAACAAATATATAATACTAATGTAGGGTGTTAATAATTGGGTGGGTTGGGGGGGAAATATACCAAATGTAATATATGGGCGATAGTTAGTAGTAATGTTTTGATGATGCTCTTTCATAGTCTGTAACAAATGTTTTCACAACAATGCAAGATGGTAGTGAGGAAATGTGTGGAAACTTTGTATAATGATATGCATGTTTGTTTTGTAAATTCACAAATTTTACTATACATTTATTTTTATGTATGTTCATATATGAATGATATACTTCAATAAAATTTTATTTTAAAAAAATGAATGAAGTCCTGATACATGCGACAATATGGATGAACCTTGAAGATATGTTGAATGAAATAAGCCAGACACAAAAGGACTAGTATTGTATGAATATACTGTTATGAAATAACTAATTATAATAGGCAAACTCATGGAGTTAGAACCTAGAATATAGGTTACCAGGAGATTCATTGGAGTTAGAGAATGAGGAGCTGGTGCTTAATTTACGTAGATTTTCTATGTAGGCTGATGGTAAAGGTTTGGAAATGGATGGTGGTGATGATAGCACATTGTTAGTGTAATCAATAGCACTGAATTGCATAGGTTAATGTTGTTAAAAGAGGAAACTTTAGTGTGCATCTATTACTACAATAAAAATTAAAAGATAAAACACAGGACTGTACAACACAGTGAACCCTATTGTAGATGATGAACTATTGTTAATAGTACAAGTATTAGAATGTTCTTTCATGAATTAAAACAAATGTACTACACTAATAACACATGGTAATAATAGAGTGTTAATATGGCGGAAATATACCTAATGTAGATAATGGATGATAAATAAAACTATTTTAATAATCTTTCATCAATTATAACAAACATAACTCTGTTTAAAAAAAATAGTACAATTATTTCTTTAAAGTGCTATTATCAATAGTAATAAATGTTCCACACCAATACAAGGTGTTGGTGGTGGGGCAGTGTGCCGGAATCCTGTATCTTATGCATGATTCTTTTGTAAACTCACTAAATCTCTAATAAAAAGAAACAAAAACATTTACTGGCCACTGTTTATGTGTCAGGCCCTACACAGGGTATTAGCCCTCCCAGAGAGATTCTCAGTGACCCAAAGCATTTAAAACCCAAAGAAATTCATCCATTGGTTTAATTTTAAGCTCTGGGGCATCTGGAGGGGCGTGTATTTGGGGGCAGGGAGTCACACAAATAGCCATAATAGTATTTATAAATGTTGGTAAACCCTAAAAGCCTTATTAAATTTCACCTTGTTTCTAACTTTCCCATACACAAGTATTCAGGAGGAGGCAAATGATCCCTTTCACATTTCTCTGTGTCTCTAAGTGGAGGGAAGGGATGGGGCGGAGATGGGATTTCATCTAAAGGTTTACCATAGCCATTGCAGAAAGCAATGCATTTAGTTAATATATCCCTTTGCATCACTAACAGAAACAGAGCATAACTTGAAAGGCTCTCCATGATCTCATATTATTTTGTGCTTTATGACTGTCATTATTCTCTGTGTATAAGAATTATAGCAGTTACATGCCCTTGGACTTCAAGTTTCTTTACATAAAGATAAAAACGTTCATAATTGTATTAAAGCAGTCACAGTTTTCTAATTCCATTTGTTAAAGTATTGTTGAATTCAATACCTATTTTTATGAGGAAGATTTCTTCACCATGAAAATGTTTGTCACCATTACCTTTACTACTAAACTAGTCCTAAAATTTGCTTGTTTTTCAAAATGAAAAGAGAAATAATTCAAAGTTATAGAGGCTATAATTTTTAAAAATAGATTTAATGTCTCCTGAGTAATTACAATTTATTCTCCATATTAAGAAACATTTACCTCTTTAAAACTATATTTAATAAATAAATGACTTTTTAAAGTTTTGCCCCTACTTTTTCAACAAGACAGGAAAATCATCAGCTGAATCCCAAATCTCCCAGCGATTGCGTCCCTACTTCTGAGGTTTTCATAAGCCAGAAGTTAAGATCCACAAAAGAATCTTAGCCACTGCATAGTAACTTACTCTCATTTAATTCCCTCTCTTCCTTCCTTTTTAAAGCATTTGAAGAACTAGTCTAATTCCTCCTCTTATAAAACTGGAACACAGAAAACATTTGTGTGTGTGTATATTATTTGTTTAGTCACATATTCTGATAGCTCCACTGTAAGGGGGAAGTAAACCAAAAGGTGCCATCTCACCAAGAAAATAAGCTATTTACAAAACCAGGTCAAAGTAGTTTTCAGATATTCATTTATTATTGTGGTAAAATATATATATCAGAAAAATCATTTCAAGTGGACAATTCTTTAATGTTAAGTGCACTGAAAATACTGTGCAACTTTATTTTCCTGCACTGTTATTTGATATAAGGTTCTGGGAAATCACTGAAGTTCACCTTTCTCAGTCACCCCATCTGTGAACGGGAGATAACTGTTCTATGCAAAGTTTAATTGTTGGGACAAAATGGTGTCAAAATAACAATGAATGCAAAAGCACTTTGTAAAGTTTAAAAAAAAAAAAGTAAAACTGAAAATTATTTTTCAGCATACATGTGGTAAGCTTTGGCACAGGAATTTTGAAGGAGTGGGGTTAAAATTAAAAATTTAAATATGACAGTTCGAATGTACAGCAGCTTCTCCCCTGGGAATCCTAGAAAATAAGTTATATAGCTATTTTTGTTAACACTGTTAGTGAGAAAGAATTCAAACAGTGGGTCTAAACATTCAAAGGCAATTAGCAGATGTACTTGTGACAATTTACATCAGGTCAATTTATTACTCCAGATAGATACACACTGAGCATTTCAGGAAATAAACATTGTGCATTCTTGAATTTTTTATTGAGATATTTTAATCATTTTATACATCCTTCCCACCAGCAGCAATATTTTTCTTATTTTTACTACTGTTGCAAATGTACTATCATACCAACTGCACCTTTATCAAATTCTTTCCGCAAAATTCTGTGATGAATATTTCAGCTTCCACTGCATGTTTTTACAGTTAAATCTGTGTCTACATCAGCACTTCTATTCTAAATTTGGTTTTTAGGAGTTTAAAGCTCATCCATAAAAATTAACTAAGGCTGAAACTTGGCAGCCAACTTAGAAGCACATTTTGTTTTTACCAACCTTCAAGAAAATCCATATGGCTGTTTCTAAATTCCTGCATATCAAGCTTAAATAAAATAAATCCTGGCCAACATAAGACACTTATTTAGGCTAATTCACTTCAAAACAATTTTTTAATGCAATTATTCCATGACTGGCTCTCCTCTCTCCTCTAAGTCCCTCAGCCCCCTCCTGGGTGGATGTCTGGTCACTCTGGTGCCTGGCCTGGCAGACACCTGCAGCCCAACACTTCTGGCCATGAGACATGTAGTTAATGCTTCATGTTGTCATGAGACTCTGAAGTTCCCTAGAAGCTGCCAACAGAATCGTCACACGGAGATTTCCTTGGCTCAGCCCTGCTCCTCCTCTGTCCCACCTAAAGTTATGCCCGTTCGGTACTGTGGTCACATCCATAAGCCCCAGAGGGCAGCCTGTGGAAAACAGCTGCTCTCCCCTGTGAGCAGAGCTGCCCTCACTCTGACAAACCAGGACATTGCTTTGAGCTGTTGGAAGACAATTCTCCACAGGACTCTCCTGTATCTGCAGTTCTCCACAGGACTCTCCTTGTCTTGCAAGTAAGGCATGACATCTCTTTGTTCCAGACCACCCTTTCAAGGATGTTTGAATAGTGAAGAGCCTTGGAAGATGGACACTGTGTCTCCCTCTGGGAGAAAAGGATAGGCATGCTGACTGTCAAATGTAAAGAGATAATGTCTCCCTCCAAAACAAAAGCCTGCCCCCAAAATAGGCCGACTACCCATTAGACTAGGTTTTGGCTCCTAGGCCCAGAGTTCCTCTCGTGTGACATAACCCATTTGTTGCGCAGGTGTCATCCTCTTCACGGTCTTAGGACTTGGGAACCTACACAAAAATGCTGTCTCTGGCAACTGTTATTGCTGTAAGTAATAAACTGTCCTTCATCTCTAAACTAAGGGTCTCATCTCTTCTAACAGTATCCAGGAAACAGTGGCAGGTTAACTTGTTAGCTGGTTAACTCAGACCCTTCACAGTCTTGACATAAACACTCAGGCTGTCTCCTCTACTAAAATGTAAGCTCCTTGTACGTTGAGACCACATCTACCTTATTTATCACTGTATCCCCTGCACTTATACACCATTACCTAGCAAATGGTTAGTGCTCACTAAATATTGTTTGAGTAAATGAGTGGTAGACATATAAATTCAAAAGAGCGGGGAGAGAATCCCTGGGGGAACCTCCATTACAAGAGGCTTCATGAAATCTGATTGCTCCTCTGCAGCCCAGACTCACCTCTATCCTGCTGAAAGAAATTGAAAATATGATTCAGAAACAAAACATCTCCAAAAAACAACGTTTTGCCTTTCACATTGCTAGTGAAAGCACACTTTCCATCTTTACTTCTTTGCTTCTAGTGGATTACATAATGTAGCCTCAGAGATTCTGTATTCTCTAAGTAAGAATGTGAGGGAGTTTGGCTTTCCCCCCCGAGGATCCCCGCATCTTAGCTGCTTCTGCTACTCCTCCCCAGAGCGGCAGAGCTGCAGGCAGGTGAATGGCAGGTCCTCTACACCTCACTTTAAAAACTTGCTTGTCGTATTACTTTAAAATACTGTAAATAATTTTTTCTGAAATTTTTTCCAGATTTTAAAAAGGATTTCTCCCCATTTGTTCTTTGACCTGATTTCATGACAATGTACTATATTTACTAAACTGCTTACAGAAGAAGGTTTTAAATTTCTATATAAAATTTGGGAGGCTGGAGGCTAATTTAGAGACCCTTTTCAAGCTGAAAGTGTCAGGGTGTTTGTGTTCAAGAGTGGTCCTCATGATGGTCAGAGGCAATAGGCAAAAAAAAAACCCATAGGGTGGTGTGGTTGATGATGGCCACTAAAGAAAGGGACATGTGCAGCAGCAGAAAAGCCCAGAGAGGAACTTTCTATCTGAAATCTAAAACCTTGCTAGTTTCACATCATTATTGGATCAAGAAGTGCCTTAGATTCATGGAGCAGAAAGAGTGGAAATGGTCAATATTTCTCACTCCTATATAACTGATAACTCATTTTTTTTACCTTAATGCACTTTTCATGAGTCTCCCATTTTTCCCATTATTTTTAAAGTCCTAGGTGGAAAACCCTAACTTACAGAAAGGCAGCAGCAATACGTGAATGTCTGGGGGGGGTCTGTGAAATCGCTGGTGCAATGAAAGCAAAATGCTTTCAAAAAATGAGGCTCCCTCCCAGTCAACAATTTTACTTACCAGTCACTCTTGTGCTTTAAAGCTTCACAGATTCCAGGTTCAGAAGAGCAAATACCTCATGAATTAGTTTTAACTTAAAACACAAAAGTTTGACATGGATTTAGTGTTCATGACTAGAAGGATTAATAGCATTTGGCCTAAAGAAAGCTCAAGTCCAGGCAGGTGGCAGGCAGGATTCCCCTTAGCAAAGCCAGCACACCTCCGCCAGGCCCTGTTTACCCAACTCCTGGCCTCCTCTTCCACGGACACTGCCAGTTGGAATAAACAGAGCCAAATGGTGTGGTGGTTTTCTAATGAGACTAAGTAGGGACAAGAAGGAACCCAGTAAATTTTTTCTTGTGGCCAAAGCAAGAATGAGTTATGAACCCAGACTTCCAGAGGCAAAGGACTTCTGCGCTCACCAGCTGCCGCCCTGCTGCCCTTCACGCGAAGCCTCGTGGTGCAGCCATGCACGAAGTGCTCTTAAAAGTGATGCCAGGAGTTCCCTTGAAAATCACTTTTCATTCCGGGCTGTGGAGCAATCTCTGGGTGTGAAGTCCCGTCTGAGGTTTACAAGCTATTGCTGACATCAATGAAGTGCAGCATTTGTTTTGCTTTTTTCAGTGTCCTGGAGGCATATTGGCAGTCATTAAATGCTTCTTAAAAATATCATTTGGCAAACATTCATGTTTTGTTCATAAAGGCTTATGTATATCATTGAGGGGGCCATTTTAGAAGGCTGCTATGAAACTGCAAGCACATGAATTCATCTAATCAAATTGCTTCATTTTCATTAATATGCAGGGTTCTTTCCCTCTAACTAAAAGCACAGCTTATGTTCCAAAGAACTGCCTTTGGAGGTGTCCTGAGCCTCCAGATGACTCCACAATTCTCTCAAACTGAGCCAAGACTACAGCTCTGTGCTTCAGATTTCCTCAGATGATGTTTGAATCATAAAGAACAGGCCACTTAAGAATTTGTCACCAGGATATTTCACCAATTAATTTGTCAGTTAGACAACATTCCAATCTGCATGTCATGAGACAACAAAGCTGTCTTCTGGGGGTATAAGTAGAGAAGAGTGAGAATTGACCAGACCTGTTGTTTGAACCAGGCTAAAGGGTAGTCGATTGACCACCTCATTTAATTGAGGCCAAAAGTTTGCTAAAGAATATTGGTCATAACAACTCTAGGAACATCAGTCGGGGTGGAAACAATTCCTCATAGCCAAGTTCTTTTCACAGCCCCACTCCAACCCCAGGGAACAGATAGAGAGCAGGAGTAAGAATAAGCAGGAGTAAGGTATGTGAGTAAGAAGAAAGAACAAGAGAAAACAAAGTGATCGATTGAAGACCTATTTGCAGAATACCTGCATCTGCTGACTTCCTCACCCCCTCATGTGCAGCAGTTTCATTTGTACCCCAGCTAAAGCAGAAATTTATGCTGTGAAGAAATTGAGCTACCTGCCTAAAATGGACTAAGCCTTCCAAGTAAGGTACTGGAGACACTATGTAGAGTTCTCATTGTTTTGCAATACTTGTGGGGGTGGAGCTAAAGAATTCTGCCTTCCTCTCCAAGCTCTTATAACCTCGAGTGAGGTCTTACAGCCAATAAGTTCTCCACATTACACAGAGCTCAGTTAAGACAAAGGCTGTTAAAATCAGGTGAAAAACAAAGCACTTACCAATATGGATCAGTCTAATTCTTCATTCACATATATGGAATGGACAACCAAGGATCACCAGATACTTGAGGAAAACCAGCAACACCAAAGAGAAGAACCAAAATGAACAAATAAAACTGACTCCAGAGGGAAAATAATAATAATAATAATAATTCAATCAAGATCAATTTTAATCACACATAAAGAAAGACTGCTATTAAAAAGAAAGGAAGGGAGGGAGGGAGGGAGGGAGGGAAGAGGGAAAGAGCTCTTGGAAAATAATGATGGCCAAAAAATAAAAATTTCAATGGAAAATTGGAAGAAAAATTTCCAGTAAGAAAATTAAAAAGCATAACTAAAAATTATGAGAGGAGACTCAGTCAAGGATGTCCAATATCCACCTAATGGGAGCACCATAAAAAGAGGGAAAGTAAAGTAGATACTCATAAATAGACCCACATGAATACAGTCAACTGATTTTTTACAAAGAAGCAAAGGAAAAAAATTCAATGAAGAAAGAATAGTCTTTTCAAGAAATGGTGCTGGAACAACTGGATATCCACATGTAAAAGAATGAATTTAGGGAAGCGGGTGTGGCTCAATGGATAGAGCTCCCGTTTACCATATGGGAGGCCCCGGGTTCGCCTCCCGGGCCTCCTTGTGAGGGCAGGCCGGCCCCCGCGGTGCAGCGGGCTGATGCAGCAAGACCTCAAAGCAGGAAGCGGGTGTGGCTCAATCGATAGAGGCCCCCGTTTACCATGTGGGAGGCCCCGGGAAGCCGCGCGGTGGGCTGATGCAGCAGGACCTCACAGCAAAGGGAAGATAAGCAGACACAGAAGAAACACACAGCGAATGGACGCAGCAAACACAAGCAGCAAAGGGGGGATAAATAAATAAATAAATAAATCTTTAAAAAAAAACAACACACATATTAAAAAAAAAAAAATGAATTTAGACATACCTTATACCTTTCACATAAATTAACTCAAAGGAACCATAGACCTAAAAGTAAAATGCCAAACTATACAACTTCTAAAAGATAACATATGAGAAAATCTGGGTGATTGGATAGGGTGATGAGTTTTTAGACACAACGCTATGAGTTTTAGATACAAAAACACAATCCATGAAAGAAAAAATTGGTAAGTTGGGCTTCATTAAAATTTAAAACTTCTGCTCTGTAAAAGACCCTGTTAAGATAATTAAAATATAGACATAGACTGGGAGAAAATATTTGCAAAACACATATCTGATAAAGGACTTATATTTAAAATATACAAAGAACTCTTAAATATCAACAATAAGAAAACAAACAACTCAGTTTAAAAAATGGGCAAAAGAGCTGAAAGATGCCTTACCAAAGAAAATATACAGATGGCAAATAAGCATATAAAAATTCTCATCATCATCATATGTCATTAGGGAATTGCAAATTCAAACAATGAGATACCACTACACACCTATTAGAATGGATAAAATTCAAAATACTGACAACACCAAATGCTGGTGAGGATGTGGAGGCACATGAACTCTCATTTATGGCTAGTGGGAATGCAAAATGGTACTGCCACTTTGTAAGATAGTCTGGCAGTTAAACATAGGCTTACCATATAAATCCAGCCATTGTACTTCTAAGTATTTACTTCAATGAGTTGAAAACCTATGTCCATGCAAAACCTGCACAGGAATGTTTATAGCAGTTTTATTCATAATTACCAAAAATTTGAAGCAACCAAGGTGCCCTTCAATAAGTGAATGGATAAAAAAACTACACTACGTCTATACGATAAAGTATTATTCATCAATAAATAAACCTTAGCTATCAATAATCTACTGAAAGAAATGCAAGAAACTTAAATGCATATTGCTAAGTGAAATAAGTCAGTCTGAAAAAGCAACATACTGAAT